>JBBPLM010000199.1:8408-21799 GCA_038089795.1 Pulchroboletus neoregius | reverse complement strand
CGTGCTTGATCGGAGGAGTTCAACCTGGGACCTCTGCAGTTTTGTCACCCCCAACTTGAACCATACCCTTTAATATTCACGCAAACGATTAAATTCCTCATTTCACATCGTGGCCGCGTTTTCCCGCCTCGTTGGATTGTGTTCATGATCCGAGGCACAGTGTAAGTCTCAGCGTGTCTTGATGGGTATTTTTATCGTGAAAAGGAGGTCGTTATTTGTCCACAGCGACATTGCCGTGAACACGCCGTCCCGGGCGCCACTGAGGGAGCCACTGGCAATATTGGTGATAGCATTTCATCAGTACCGTCCCTGAACAAACTCCCTGAAAATTGAAATGGTCACCAGCATGCAATCCTGTTCCCCAGATAACAGTCCGCTACGACGCGGCGATTGAGGGCGGTCGCACAAGCGTTCCGAGGGGGGGTCAGCTGATATCTAGATATATGGGCTGGCGGGGGATTGAGGGGCCAAGCTGTGGTGTGAAGCTCTCCCAGTTTGCAATGGGTGGAGCTCACAATCGCCGTTCCTCCATCATGTACTATGGATGGAGTAGTGACGGCAAAGGCACCTGCCTGCAGGTATTGGAACAATGCACTGTTCCGTGACGCTTTGCGCCAATGAATTGAAATCGCGACCGTGTACGTCTTCTTGTATGACACATTATGATGGCCGGGTGGTCCACATAGACCTCAAGAAGCTCAGGTCCTCACAGGCGAGTGACGGGTGACTCACCAACAACCCCTCAGTAGCTCATAGCTTCTTATACTTTCCTGTGAAGTTCCGAGGCAATATCATATTCCTTGAAAGGATTGTCGAATGCCGCCACCCTTCAGCTTCATCAACATGGGGCAGATATTAATGCGTTGCCCAAGTTTGTAGGATCACAAATCATCTCCAGCCACAAAATATAGATGTATATCGGCGGATCGACGAAATTGAGCAAGAAGATAATGCTGAAGAACGGTGGCCCAATGTGTGAACTTGCCGATCATCTGCAAAATGTACATATGAACAAACAGATAAGATAATGGATGTGACTCATTTACATCGCCCAAAACCCACTCAGAACTGCCGTCATAAAACGAGTCAAGACCGATCAAAGTCTTGCCACGGGTCCAAGCAAAACTACAAAAAGTAGCGGAAGATACAGAAGATACGGAACAATAACTGCCTCACCGTGCGACATGCGTCCAAAAAGGTGCGCAACACAGGAAAACACCGTTGACGAAGGTGAAGAAAGGAAAGATTAGGTGGCGCCATTTGATGATTCTTCAAATCCGAACATCGCGATCGATAATTGTTTTTCGTATCACTTGATCGTCTGTTTACAATTATGGACTGTACCAAGTACCGACTCTACTTTGGCGGCAGTCCGAACATGGCACTCTGGAGAAGTCCTGAACAACACGACCAAATAACTTGGTCAACTTTCTCCATGGTGGGGTCGTCGCAAAATCCGAAATGCCTTCCGAACCGCCACCTAGCAGTGATAATCGACTTTTGACACAGTCACTTGGTTCAGTGAGGTCTCTGATTGGCCTTCAATTGGTATCTCGGTTGGTTACGTTTGTCCTTAACCAAGGTCTTGTCCGCCTCGCCTCTCCCCAGGCTTATGGCACTGTAGCTGTCCAGTTCGAGCTCATTGTGAGCTCTGTCCTGTTTCTCAGCCGGGAGGGTGTCAGGAATAGCCTCCTTCGGCTCTGGCCGCAGCAAACCGATGTCCACAAACCTTCCATAGCCATATCGGTAGCACAGTGTGCCAATCTAGCAACATTGCCCTTCTTTCTCGGCCTACCCACTACACTCGTTACCGTCGCGCCCTATGTACTCTCTGCCAGCGAGGCTACCAGAAGTCAGCCTCACTTTCACCTTGCGTTGTTCATTTATGCTACTGCTGCCGTTGGTGAGTTGCTGAGCGAACCAATGCATAACCGGTGAGATACATTTATGAATCATGCTGCTAGTCTACCTAACTCCTGCAGTGCCATGGGTCAAGTGTGTACAGATGTACGAGTGAAAGCTGAAGGACTCGGAATAATCATCAAAACAATCACGACCTACTTAACATTGCTGTACGACAGCAAGTCTCGGCAACCAGGCGAGCTGGCTTTAATGGCATTCGCTCTCGGTCAGTTAGTATACAGTACAACTGTATTTGCGGTGTACAAGTCGCAATTTCCCGAATTAAGCCTTTGGCCAACCAGTCTCCCTCAGCAGCAGCGAACTTCCAAGTGTGTCATTTACCCTTCTAACTTTTCTTTACTTCTGACGTTGAACCCAGAATGAACAACCAAAATTTCTGGAGTCACTTACTCGTCAGGTTCTTTGACCCTGATGCACTGCACCTCTCGATGACGATGACATCACAGTCAATGGTGAAGCACTTCCTCACTGAAGGTGACAAGTTCCTTGTCTCGTATTGGAGCCCTCTTGAAGATCAAGGAGGTTATGCGATCGCCGTCAATTATGGTCTGTCTCCGAGTAATTGCAACATGACATTGGTTTCATATTCTCGTTCTAGGGTCTTTGATCGCACGCATTGTCTTTCAGCCCATTGAAGAGATGTGTCGAGTCTACTTCTCCAAGGTTTTATCGGGTACCACGTCAGAGAAAGGTTCAACTGCGACCGGGACCTCGGGTAACTTGGCAGCACTCGGTCAAGCATCCGGTGCGGTTACCTCCTTACTTTCGGTTCAAATCGCCTTCTCCATGCTTGTCGTAACCTTTGGTTCTTCATACCTACCAATCGTCTTGCGACTTCTACTGCCAGGACAGTATATATCTACGAGCGCGCCTAAAGTGCTCTCCGCATGGATATACTATATACCAGTTCTTGCTCTCAACGGGGGCCTAGAAGCCTTTTATTCTAGTATTGCTACCCCGCAAGACCTGCGCATGCAGAGTCGGTCAGTCTTTTTTTTTGTCTTCCGTAGGCGGTATAGTTCTCACGCCCTGACAGATGGATGCTCGCCTTCTCGGTAATCTATATCTTGTTTGCCGCCACGTTATACAACCTTGGATTTGCTGACACGTCGCTCGTGTACGCCAACATTGTCAATCTCACTGCCCGCATATGGTACACGGCAAGTTTCATAGCGGTATACTTTGGGAGGAGGATGGAATCCCACCAATTCAGGCTTGCAAGCGTGATTCCCGGGTGGAAGTTCTCCGGGATGGTCGTGCTATCCTTTTTCGCCATCTCCCATAACGAAGCCAGGCAGCACCTTGCGGAGGAAGTGCGACGATCAGGCCGCAGAGCGTTGTTGTCCACATCAGTACTTGCCCATGTCGCGTTGGGAGGTGGATTGTGCCTTGTATGTGTTGGGCTGTGGTGGATAACGGAAGGGAAGGGATTGACCACTCGAGAGCGGATCAAAGCAGAGTAGATACGCATTAACGCTTCCCTCAGTATTTCTACCCTAAACTTCAAACTTTACGTCTAGTATTTCTTAGTTCCTGTCCCAGCCACATTGCACTGCCACCAGGTTCCTGTCAGACGAGCGCTCATCATTGTCTTTTGCATGCACCCATCTCGGAATGGCTTCGGAGGTTGTCGTAGAACCTATTGACGAAGTGGGTGAATTCAATGATCAGCTTGCTGGACCTTTATGATTTAGACATTTGCGACTTCCAGACCCAATTGGCTGGTGATAATGGCCAGATTTATCTGTTTCAGTGGCTCGCGACTCTGGAGAAGAGTCTCAGGGAGGTTGCTGTCGTAGGTCTTTATGGTCCCATAGGTGATAGATGGTCTCATCACTTTCTAGGATCAACTAAAATCCACGCAACCTTCGGTCGAAGAAAGCTTGTTCAAGGTTATATGCGGTTACGACGATTATCCACTTCCCGGTCGCGGGTTGCGCAACCTGGCAGCGAGATGTTTCATCATCCAGTATACACGAGGCGACTCAAGGACGTTGTTTGACACGCTCCGAGCTCTACTGAAGACTGCAGGAGATATGAAAATTGATAGGAACCCTCTTCGGATGTGAGTTTTCAACCCACCATACCCCATTATTTTCTTAGCGAATGGTTCTAGAGCAGCATTTTGGACGATTGGTGAACTTATGTCCACCTTTGGTTCTCAGGCACGTCCAGAACCTCTGTTTCGCAGCTGAAGCTTCAATTCAAGCCATCTTTCCAGTTCATGTCTTTCTTGGCTGAAATCACTACCATCTCCGTGAAAACCTTCAAGTCCTCTAATGTAGGGAGAATGAATATAGTATTTCCATCTTGAACTCTGATACCTTCGATCAGTCTCCTCAAATGCGTTGTCATGCTCTGGTCATGCTTCGTAAGGCCTTGAGTTCGGCGAAGAAGGGGTTGTCGGATTCTCTCGCCAAAGACATTCTCAAGAACATGAAGAATGGGCTGACTGACAAGGTTCTTCCTGTCCAACGAGCGGCCGCGGGGGTGAAACAGCTTACTTTCCTTTCCTTGACTCTGTTCTCATACCACTTCCAGGTCCTGGTTGCCATGTTTTCTCCAGAAGAATCAGTAACACTCGTGGACGTCGAGTCTGTGGTCGGAATTTGCGTAAAAAGTTTGGATGGCAGTGATCGATTAACAAGGCAATCGCTCGCCCAACTAGTCGGTCACATGCTAGGGGCAACACAGGTCCCTCGAGTTACCGCTGCACCTGATCCCCCACAGAAGGGGAAGAAGGAACAAGAAGACAATGATGGAACAAGTTCTGCTGTTACCGAGAGTATGAAGCCTCTTCTCAGTCCTGGAGAGATGCTGTCACATCTATCTGTGCATTTCAACAAACCACAGCTATCGCGAAAAGCACGCGCGGGTATCTTCGATTTCTATGTTGCGTTATTCACGAAGCTTGGTGCAGTCTTTGCGGAGAGTCATTACGGCGTCATCGTCAATCACCTCATGACTGAGGTCGTCTCGAATCCAAAGAATAACTCCGCGGTATACGATAGACTGTTCATCCGGAAGTTGGTCGGAGCTTTACTCAGAGACCTCATCGCGACTAGAATGCTGAGCGAACAAG
Organism: Pulchroboletus neoregius; assembly: GCA_038089795.1. Taxonomy (NCBI): domain Eukaryota; kingdom Fungi; phylum Basidiomycota; class Agaricomycetes; order Boletales; family Boletaceae; genus Pulchroboletus; species Pulchroboletus neoregius. Next base: position 16,794 of record JBBPLM010000199.1, on the reverse strand, counting down.
GACAAATTTCTGCAATCCAAGAGCTTTCATCTTCCTATGCGAAGCGATGGCCGGCTCTTATGCCTGGACAAGCAGCCCCGAACCCCACCGTTTTGGCGATCGTTCTAAAAGAGATTGCGGAGTTGTTGCAACAGCTTGGGAATGCGCCGCCTCCCGTTCAGGTGATTGCGATCTGTGACTCTTGCAGGCAAACTTTCAGCCCAGCTCACTGTCAACGTTTGTTTAGGACGCAATATCGGAGCCGTTGTTAAATCTCTTGACTCACCCTAGCCATAGGGTTCGTGTAAACGCAAGTTGGACTCTCAAGTGCTTCTGTTTCTCGACCCCCTTGCGTTTGCCCAAGGCGATGCTCTTGATCTCGGATGCATTGCACCGTGACATAGAGTCGTTACAATCTCCAGCGGCACCTTCTGATATTGATCGACGTGCCCTGGGACGTGCCTATGGCTTAGCGGCGTTGGTCGCAATCATCCCGCATCGTCCGTTGTATGTTTCCTTCGACGTTGCGTCCAACGTCCTCGATACAGCTACAAACCTTCTCAAGCGTGCGAGTGAGCACGATGTCCAGATGGCAGGCGTTGAGGTGGAAGTGGCATGGATACTGATCGCCTCCCTAATGCTGCTTGGGCCCAATTTCGTTCGGTCACATCTTCCTCAGCTCTTGGTTCTCTGGCGCAATGCACTGCCAAAGCCAACAAGCAAAGACAGTGTTCCCGGTCGCGGCGCTACCGAGTGGGAGTTTCTGCTGCATGTCCGAGAGAGCGCACTCGGCGCCATCCTATGTTTCCTCCTTCATAATGCCCCTTTGGTGACCCTTGACGTTTCTCGACGGATTTCCTCCTTATTTAGCAATGCTCTCGCATTCACTGTGGCATTTGCATCTCAACCATCGGAGGACCCATCTTCCGGTCTAGAGGGTTCATCTCTTCGCATGAGAGAAAACTTGCTTCGTTGGAGAGTATTCCAGTGCTTTACTGCATTGGGATCATCGACTTTGACTGATTCTGCTCAAGCTAGTCTGCTGCAGTCCACCATGACCGTCTTTGCAGGACCGGAGGGCGATAGCGTTTCTGCGATGCAAGCCTCCATTGCTTCCTCTTCTGGTGCTTTCACCACTGTTTGGCAAACAGCCGACGGATTTGGACATGGTGTGACTACGACAGACATCTTGAACGACGGAGCCGAGGCTCTTTCTAAAGGATCGGAGACTAGTAAATATATGCAAGAACAAATTGAGGACCTTACGGATCTGCTTGTGCGTTTCTTTGTTCCGAAACGATAGTTCACTGACTTTTCCTTAGTTACGTACACCGGTGCTTGGGTCATGCGAGCACGATACGCTCTCATTATGTCTAACAATCCCTGCCAGTAATGATCGTACCATCCTCGATTGTCCACCTTCCTCGTCAGCTGTTGTGGATGCTTCAATTGAACTGTTCGCCCGACTACTCCCCACACAAGACCTGACTACGGTGACCCGGACCGTTAGCCAGCTCGTCGAATTGGTGAAGTCCCCGAAACTCGACAAGAACTCGGGTCGAAAGGCGGCTGTGCTTATCAACAGCGTGGTAGCTATTGCCCGCGCTCTCCGTTGCGCGATGGAGTCCCACTCTCGCCAAGCAAAAGAAACCCTCGGACACTCTCAAGTTACCACCCCTCTGGCTTCGCTGTTGAAGGTAATCTAGTGGTGCTAAATTCGCGCGTTTTTAACATTCGTAACTACAGGATGCACTTGTGGACGGGGATCCCCTTCTACGACGAGCCAGCAGCGATGCCATAGGTCGTCTGGCGAACATCTCAGGAACGGCTTTCTTGTCAAGTCAAGCGAAGGTATTAGTTGATCATATCGTCAATAATCGTGACCCACAGGGTCGCGCTGGCTGTGCTCTGGCCTTCGCAGCCCTCTATCATCATGTTGGGGGCCTTGCTGCTGCACCGATTTTGAAGACGACAGTGAACATACTTATGTCATTGAGCAACGACCCACATCCGCTCGTTCATGTCTGGTCTCTGACAGCCTTGGCAAGGGTCATAAATGCTGCTAGCTTGACTTTCGCGCCATTTGTCCTGAGCACCCTTGGAATGCTGCTCAAAATATACATGTCTGACACTTACGAGACCGAAGGTGGGACACTCAACAACGCTAACATCAGTGGCGATTTACAGGCCTTCCCTGTCGTATGCCGTATAATCGATGCCATCATCACGATTTTGGGACCCGACATTCAAGAGTCGATGCGAACGAGAACGCTCGTTTTCGATCTCGTTCAGGAGTTCTCGCTAGAAGAGGACGAAACCATTTTAATCGAGGCAATCAAATGCACTCAGCACCTACTCATGTTTGCCCCAGAACACGTAGACATCCCGGAAACGGTGGGACGCTTTAGGACGTACCTTGGCTCTAGCCGCCGGCAGCTCAGGCTCGCTGCTATTGATGCGCTGTATCAGGTCGTTCAGAAGGATGCGCTAGTAATGTCGAGGATTGGTGGTGATCGACTGGTGGAAGACCTCTTTGCCATGCTGGATGGTGATCCTAGCATTGAAGGTGTCCGGAACGTCATAGCAAGCTGGCTTGCTCAGACTGCCATTCACAATCCTTCTGCTTGGATCGATCTATGTCAAAGGATCATGCTACGAACCAATGTCACACAGAAGGTGGTCGACACTTCCAGAAACATCGACGATGAAGGTCAGTCTCTAAACGCGGCGATGCCTGCGGACAGCTCTGACCAAGACCGGTCGTCATCCGTCACCATGTCTCGGTGGAGAACTCAATTGTTTGCTCTGCATTGCTTGCATGAGATCTGCACCATCGTCGATCAGTCCGGAAGGCAGGAGCATTTCGACATATCGTATGCGCGTAACCGGGGCTTCCCTGTCCAAGGCCTTCTCGTCTCTCGCATCCCAGATTTGATCAAGATGGCGTTTACTGCGTCAGCAGCATATGTCACGGAGATTCGCCTTGAAGGATTGGTTGTTCTGCGCGACATTATTCAAGTAAGCTTGCATATCCTGCAAATTGTTTCCCGCCAATGGTCACCCAGGTCTTTTCCAAAGCACCTGATCCAGATTACCCTGAAGCGTTGCTGCTTGAGCAACATCAGGCTCCAATTACCGCTGCCCTTACGCCTGCGTTCGCTTCCGACTCCACTCCCGAAATCCTGTCATCCGCGATCGATGCTTGCGCCGTATTCGTGGGTTGTGGCGTCGTCAAGGATGTGAGTAAGATGGGCCGTATCCTCAAGCAATTAACAAGTGCCCTCAAAGAGGTAGACGGTAGGCAAGATCGTGCCCCTATCCTGGAATGACCTGACGCCCGAGTCTAGATTCAGGTAATCTAAAAATGGGAACCTTGGGAGAACTCAGCCCAAATGCATCTGCCATGTTGATTGTGTCTATCCTTAATGCATGGGCTCGATTGGAGATTGCTTCCGCAGAGCAGGCTTACCTACTCGATGTCATCAAACCTCACAGAGATGTTCTTGCTTCGCAGTGGATTGCGTGTTTGCGCGACTACGCTACCATTCTTGCAGATTCAGAGTTTGTCCATGACTTATCTATTGTTTCCGTGGACCCCTCGTATGCAAATCTTGGAAAGGTGGTTTTACTGCCAGTAAGTCAATATACTCCATTGTGTGCAGATGTCTGACGCGGACGCAGTATTACTCTGACTCTTGGGCTACCATTCTCCAAGCAGTTGCAAATGCGATGGAACATAGTGGAGAGCATGTTTCCAGTGCTATCCTTGGTCAAAGCTCCACTGCAGTCCCACCCTCGTCAAACGGTCTTGGACTTCCCCGCACCGAACCAGCCCCACTATTCTTTGTAATTTTTGGTCTCATTTATGAGGCTTTGGCGGTGTCTTCCCCTCAGTCATCTGCGACTTCTAACTTACGCGGTGCCACAGTAACCGCGTCACTGAGGGCCCTTAAATGTCTGGTTGACCCCCGATACTCGGGGAAAGCGCTTTTAGAGCCAACTATCTTCAAGGAATTCATCAGCTTGTGCTATCGGATGGCGATGGTAGAAAACGCGGCCACTCTTGTGCACTTGTTGGAAGTCATTACAGTATTTGCCAAGCATTTTGGTCATCTTGGTATTGAGAGCGTCGTAGCCCCGTAAGTTGTCGAGAATATCGTGTGACACTTCTGTCCTCACTTCCTTGGCAGTAACGAAGCTTTATCCTCGAACTCCGTCCGTGCTCACTGTTTGAAGATTTGTGCATACATCCTACGTCACGCCCGACATAATCAAGGTGCCCCAGCTATTTGTAGGTTGACTTTTGTATCAACTATCTTCGCCTGCTGACGGAGGAAATTTATCCAGCTGGAACGGTTCAAGAGCTCGCCAAAATGGTGAACTGCGCTTTGATCACTTTCCAACTCGTGGCATCAGCTACAGAGGGGAATGTCCGGGAGGATATAAGGGGCGTGGGTTGCATGCTCTATGCGGGTATGATCGTTTGACAGCATTATGATAATCTTCTCTAATTTCAGCCTATCATCAGAACTGTTAAAAGATGAAACGTTGGATATTGATCTGATAACTCCAACCTTGCCCGCATTCAAGTCCTTGGTGTCGGTAGACCCTCACTCAAGGGTCCGTGATCGTTATGACAGCCTTATCCACGGTATCCTGTCGTCGTGCCTTCTTAATGTTGACGAAATGCGGTCGGTTCTGTTATATTTTCAATCTTCCTTACATGCTGAAGATTTCTACAGTGGTAGAGAAGGACACATTTCGTCTAAAAAAGTCAAGTCTAATCTCCTGGCTGCCGTTCTGATCTTGACTAGTCTGCCCTTGAGGGTAAAAGTTGCTCGTGGTGTGGTGGAACATCTATGCTTTGTCATCTCGCAGAAGCTAGAAGAGAACGATGATGTAAGATTACCACTGTCAAGGCTCTTCATGACCTCTGAAATCAAAGACACAGATAGCTATCGTTGCTGTTCACTGTGCAAAAACTATCACGGTCGCTGCCTCTGGCAATGACCTGCTCCGCACTTGTGCACGGCTTTTGTTACCTGGATTGATCCATTTCGTTGCCAAAATCTCGCCTCGATTAGATGATGGCTCGCTCTCGGAGCCGAATAATGTATCAATCGAAGAGGTATGGAGAGCATTCTCTGCCCTCATTGCACTGACAACTGCAGAGCAACGTAAGACTTTGGATTATTTGCACTATTTTCGACCTGACACCTGCGGACACAGGGACTCGTGTTCTGAGCATCATCTTGCCTACCATCACGCTCTTGCTCCGTCCTTGCCAAAGTCCACCTTCTAGCGCACACTCAAGTGGAGTCGCACAGCTGCTCACGTTCGCAACTTCATCCCCGGTCAACTTCAAGGAAGCGACTGCGCAACTCGATCCCGATGTACGAGAGATCCTCGAGCTCTCCATCAGGAAAGCAGTAGAAGGACCATCCACCACGAGTCAGACGACTTTGCGTCCACAGATCTCCCTGAGATCCTTTTGAACCGTCCGTTATCCTCGGACCTCTACGCCTCTCACAGTGCCCTTCCCCTTCTTTTTTCTACTGCTTTATACCAATGTATGTGATGGCGTAGACTCAAAATAAATGTAAAAGGTATAGTAGAACGGTTGTAGCGATGATCGAGACTTTGGAACGTCGAGCTATAACTACTCATACCAGTTTCACTACGACACTGGGGAATATGTTCACGCCATCTTTGGTAATCACGCTGTCGGCACGGTTCAGGCTCCGCTTCGGCGTTGATATGCCGCATTGCCGTTCAGCGGAGTTGGTATGATAGTGCCGTCAAGGTCTTTGCTGGGCCGGCGGCGGTTCCCGGGAACAGTTCAACGGGTTTGTTTGCGTCTGGCAGCTGGAGGGATCGAGTATCCTTTGCAAGTGCAGCATGTCTGATCGACTAAGTCACTAGTTGAACTCTTTGATCTGCCTCCCAGCGACTAGACCGTGCCTCGAGGATTCCGTCATCATGTTTGAGCCTGGATTCACATCATGGTGCATACCAGACCCAACGGTGGTAGCTGCCACTGCTATGATGTGTCATTCCAAGACGCTTGCTACACTGCCTTCAATGCTGCGTGCTGCGCTGCCTCTCGCCTGACAAACGAACCCAACTGAGATCATGTTGAACAAGCCGATCCGGGCCGCATGCCTCATTCTGAGGATGATTGAAAAAGGAATAGTACGGTCTCGAGTCCGTTTTGGGCTTGGGCCAGCCAATCAGAGCTCACGAAACAACTATGTAGTAAGTACTACGACGCATCTCAGGAAGGATCCTACAACAAGGTGAACCACACATTACCGCTTCATTTCCGCACATTGGCGAACCCGGTTCGTTGCTACTCGGCTTCGGCTTGTTTAGCTCCCGGTGAATTATAAATATGGCCCGGGCCTTTGGACAAATCCGTATGTGATCCACTCATTGAGTTTGCGCTAACTCGAACCCCTACTCAAGTGGAACCATGTCCTTCAGGTCTGTGAGCCGACTGGGCCATCTATGAGCCGCGGATCCACGTACTGATTTCGGTTCCAGGCAGGAGAGACGTAACGAAGGGAAACCCACCGAAGACATCGAGCATGCACCAGTACCCGACGACCCCAGAGCTTGGAGTCATGCTCGGAAGGTGCGCCCGGGTTGCTGTTCCACTGCACATCAATCTCTTGACCAAAAACATGCTAGACACTAACACTAGCGATCGTGTCCTCAGCATCAATGATTGCTGGTATCGCGACCACTGTCCAGAATCGTGAGTGCTTTCGTTTCTTCCAAGAAGCCGACGCATATATGTATACGCTCCTGCGTAGCGGCAAACGCACAGATTGAGCAGGATCTACATGCTTCCAGTTCAGATGTCAGTTGGAGCATGTCTGTATTTATCCTCGTGCAAGGTTTGCTCCCATTGCTATGGAGCGCTATTAGCGAGATCCAAGGCCGCAAGGTTTGCTCTTCATGTGTCAAGTAGTTTACTGCTCTGAGATTTTATCTAATCTAGGTCGTCTACTTATCATCGATGTCACTATTTATCGTTGGTTCGGCTGTAGTGGCTACTTCAAAGTCCATCGGTCTCGTCATAGGAATGCGTGCCCTACAAGCCGCGGGGTGGGTACGCGTTCTTGTTAGTATTTCGCGCCTTTGTTGACTCGGTACGGCTGCTTAGTTCAAGTGCGGTCATGGCTATCGCTGCTGCCACCCTTGCTGATATATATGAACCTCACGAACGGGGTACGAAGATGGGAATATACTATTCAGCACCACTTCTCGGTATTTCTATAGGCCCTTTCCTTGGCGGGGCCTTCGCACAAGCATTTGGCTGGCGTGCGGTATTCTGGTTTGCACTTATCACCGGAGGTGTTGTTTTGGTATCCTTGTTCATCTTCTTCAAGGACACCTTCCGGAAAGAAAGGAGTCTCGCGTACCAGAATGTCCTTCACAGGATCCCAGAACGACGTCAGTTGTCTACGGCTACAACGAGTCAGATAGACACTATAGAACCCTCCACTGACAAGTCGCAACAAATCCCCTTGAAGACAACTACAGAAGAGCTGGAAGCCGGAATGACTACCGATACTTTGCGTATTGAAGATACGACACTGTCATTCATGGATGTTAACCCTTTCCCACCCATCATCGTAGTGTTGAAACGGTGGAATAACAACGCCATTCTTCTTGCCTCAGGTCGGTTCATTACAGAGCGTTCGTGGTCCGCCAGCGCACTGATTTTATATCAGGCTTGATATTCGGTTTCACATACAGTCTTACGTATACCTGCGCAAGAACATTGTCAACATGGTACGGCTATGATCCACTATACACAGGCCTCGTCCTGCTCTCCTATGGAGTAGGGGAGTTAATTGTTCGAGTCTACATTACGACGCTTCACATATCATTTTGATTATAGGCAGTATATGTGGTAGCATCTTTGGTGGGCGATGGTCTGATAGGACGTTGATGAAGCTCAAGAGTCGGCACGGACAAGAAATACATGCAGAAGTGGGGTCTCTTCTATTATCACTCATCCTCTTCGTCTTACTCCGGCAACCACAGATACGTCTCCGGAGTACATTGCCTGCCATGCTGTGGCTTCCCCTCTCTGCGATAGGTTATGCTTGGGTTTGCCAAACCCACCAGCCGATTGCTGCGATCTGCGTGATGTTATTTATCGCTGGGTTGTCCGCGGCGTTAGTCTTCTCTTTAATACCCAGCGAGCCGCTGAACCGTTTTCTACTGACAGGTGGATGTACAGTAGTACCCTCGCCTATATTGTCGATGCCAACGTAGGTCGCTCGTCGACTTCTGTAGCAACGAATAGTGCGTACAGGGGAATACTTGCATTCATCGCAGCCGAAATTGCCATTCCCCTCCAGGTGAGTAGCTTTCAAATTGTTGTGGGGGGGGG
>JBBPLM010000198.1:0-28816 GCA_038089795.1 Pulchroboletus neoregius | reverse complement strand
TTCCAAGAAGGAGAGCCCTTGCTCCACGCTGTGGACTCCCGCCGTCCGTTCACCAGAGGCTACGACAAGTTGGTCAATTTTTGCCAGAGAGCCGCGCAATTTGGATGCAGGCTAGCTTGGTCCGATACGTGCTGTATCGATAAAACCAGCAGCGCGGAGCTCGACGAGGCGATCAGGTCTATGTTTCGTTGGTATCGTCTTGCGCACGTTTGCGTCGTACATCTCTCAGATGCGACGAGCATCTCCTTTGACGAATTGGAGAAAGACGTGTGGTTCACACGAGGGTGGACGCTGCAGGAGCTTCTTGCGCCTACAAGGATGAAGTTTTATGGAACGGGTTGGAAGGAACTTACTGATATGGACAACGACAAGGATCACGACGCACTCATGGAGAGGGTGTCTCGGATCACGAACATCCCCATCAACGATCTGCGTTGTTTCCAACCTGGGACGAACCGCATCCGCGAGAGAATGTCATGGACGTCGAGGAGGATGACAACGCGTACTGAAGACATTGCCTACTCTCTCATCGGTGTCTTTGACGTCAACTTGCCAATCGCATATGGGGAGGGAACCTGGGCATTCCATCGATTAATGGAGGTCATCATCCATCGGTGTGATGAGTGGGGTATCTTTGCATGGGCAGGGTCACCATCCACACATCACAGCCGGACAAGTGCCATCCCACAGTCACCCGCATGCTACCATCTCATCAACGTCGAATCTTTTCCGGATGAAACAGAAAGGGTTCACGGGGATACTATGTTCACGTTATCGCGCCAAGGGTTGCAGCTGTGTGTCATGGTCGCAATCGGGGATATAGAACACAAGGTGAATGCGCGTGGCGAGGAAAACTACGAGTTCACGGTCAAGCCGAGTCACGCCGGACCCACATTTACATCCGTCTATGTTCAACCGTCCACCCCCATCGATGTCGAAGGAGACGAATGGGCAATTGGCATGTTAAACTATCGTGTGCTTGAGCCAGAGGGAAAATATGGAAAGATTGAAGGGGGGAAATCCTATGTATGCTTTCTTCTTCGTCGTTTCGAGGAAACATGGGTAAGAGAACCCACTGACAATATTCTCATCGTGAACACGCTGTTTGAGAGCGAAAGTAGGGAACCACTTCTTAGACTATGGTTGTGAATAATTTCATTCCAGAATTGCCTGTAGACGTTTGCCAAACTTTCGATGTTGTGTACTATTCCATGACGGGCTATCGGTCGCTGTATGGCGCACGCCAGCCAGAGAACTGATGTGACCACAATCGTCAGATGAATATAGCGGTCTAGAGCTCGTGCCAGTGGTGACATCCTGAACTGGTATCGCATGAGATAAACCTTGAAACGGATCAGGGACATTTATCTTGTGAGTGGTGTCATCGTTCCTCGATCGGCACCGACAACTGTAGCGAGTGCATGTCACTGACGAATTCCGTCTCGCGGAATTCATCATATTGTAGAAGATCAATGTGCATATTGATACGTTTCCACATAGAAGCGATCTCGGGATAGATGCGGCTGATGTTCAAGAACGAGGTTGGATTACAACGGCGAAGAATTGCGGCGAAGCGCTTGCAGAGTATCGCCAGACCGGCAGCTCGACTTTTCATCTACGAATTCATCCAATATTCGACGTGGGGGTAGCCATGCTCACCTCACAGATACCTACGATAGTCTCAGACACATCTCCATTAAGAGACTCGAGAAGTCCATGAACCTGTCCCGCGATGGTGTTGATAAGGCCCATTTTTAACCCCACCCGTTGGAAGGAGAAGTAACATCACCGTCACTCTCTACATAGAGTTGCGGCAGATATGGCTAGGTCACAGAAATTCAACATTCAATAAAAGACGAAATGAACGTTGATGGACGAGATCAACTCTAGAAACTCAACCCCTCAGGCATGGTCGGACGTCTGACATCGTCCTCGAGCGTCCACACGTCGCGTTTCGCACTTGCATTTTTCACCTCTCCGGCATCTTCGTTCACGTTCCCAAAGCCGGCCCGTAAGGTGGGCCGAACCCCGAGAGAGGCACAGAGCGCCTTGTACCGAGACCGGATCTGGCGTTGCAGCCTCGACATATCGATCTCATCCTCCTCCGACTGCTCCATCGCAGACGGGTTCACCGTCGGAAATTGACGTATGAGATCGAGGAGATGGTCGATGTGATGAACGGTACGCCTAAAGGAAGAGGAGTGGGGGGATGAGCATCGGAAGCGTAGCTGGATGGCGTCACACTGAACCTGGAGTGATCGTCGTGGTGCGTACGCTCAGCGTAGATGGTTTTCCACGTTGATGCAAACCCTTGATAAAACCCGATTTCTTCCCAGATCTCGAAACCTTTTTCGCGGCCGAGGGCGCGTCCTTCGATGAGACCGTGGATGCGACCGTGAACGAAACCGTCTGTGTGACCCGCATCGTAGAATCTGGGGAGGTCGGTTTAGAATTAGAATTTGGAGGGGAGGAGAGAGGTGGGAGCTTGCGGACGTTTGTTCGAGATGGACGAGCTCTTCGAGGTCAAAGTTTTCCGCCATCGATATCGACATAAACCAGTGGAGAATGCGAAGAGCAGTATGTCCCCCAGGTGCAATTATCAATGTATCACGCACTGAAATATATAATATATATCGTACGATAACATTTCGAAACATCAGAGAAAGAGATTCGGAGAGGTAATTACGGATAGGCATAATAGGCATCTGCCACAACAACTTTCCCTACTTAGTTGAACTTGCACCCTGTGATTTTGACTGTAAACGTCATCAGACACGATGGTCACGAAATACGCAAAAATAAGGCGTACCAGAGCCATCAGGCTGCCCAATGGCGTACAACATTTCCATGGGATGGAAAGCAAGCGATGTAAATCTCGGAATGTACGGCGACGGCGGTCGTGTGGGATATACGGAAAGACCGGTAGGGACACTGAGCGTGGTCAAAGCACTGAAAGTGGGATCAGATATCGAATGTATCGTAAGACGCTGATGCCTCCAGTTGGTAGGGTTGAGAGCGGATGTGCTATTCCAATGTCAGCTAACGACAACTCCGGCGGATAAAACATTTACGCACGTAGCAAAAAGACCGGTCTGAGGATGGGCATCAAAGCATGATAAACCAGCAGGTTGTGGATCCCATCCCCGAGCAGCACCGTCGGAACCTCGGGTATCCCATAGACGAACCTCGCCGGAGAGGCTGCAGATAATTATATTTCGGTGTTCTTCGCCGGGACAAAGCCACATACCTCGCTGAAAGGAATTGGCCACCGATCTTGGGGTGATATTTGACGTTCTGTACCCATGTGTGATGCTCATGGTAAGATCTTACGACAGCATCCTCCTCCTCAAGACGGCGATCAAACACTTTAACCACGCCATCTGCGAAGCCAGCAATAAATGTTGACGACGATCCATGATCAGAGACTATGGAAGTGACAGGGCTCTCCGAATTGGTTTCCAAGTCCTGAATTGCTTGATTAGCAAAGCACGTGGCTGATCGAATGCAACCACCTTACCAAAACTTGCGATTCGGTATGCGCATCCCAAACTCTGATAATCCTCGAGTCACCACCCACAAGGAGGGATCCTCCGGATTGTTTCCAATCTAAAATGAGCCCACTCCCTCTCCGCACATTGATTATCTCTGTCAGGCCTCGGAAGGAGCTAACCATCTGTAATGGGCCTTGATCCAAAGTTGGGTCGTAATTGCGATATAGGCGCACTATGCCATCAGCTGCAAGGGTGTTTAAATAAGGCGGTAGTGCGGGGGATAAAAATAACAGACCCGAGCCCGCCATGATAATGCCGCCTACATCTTGGTTGATGATGTGGAGTGACGTTATGCCTGTTCCTCTGGGATTTCCATTGCAGAAGTAACTCAAGCGCTTCCGCTGGGTCCAATCCCAGACGCTGAACCACAATCAACAAGGCATTATTTTACGAGGAAGCATCGGACGAACCTGATCATATCCGTGTCGTTTGCGATGACGAGATGAGGATCATATGCGTGTAAAGTCATACAAAGCGGGTTGCTATTGACTTGTAGATTGGCCACTGGCCGATCCCATCGAGAATTCTCTGTATGTCACCATGTCAATCGGATGTGAGAACGCCACTTCAAAACAGAACTCACCTGCCAAGGTTGCTTGTAGCTGTGTTTCGGCGATCACCTGCTCATTGCGCTGCTGCCTCCACACCTGGTAATTGTATTGAAGGCTTCCAGGTTCGTCTGCCTCCGCTTGCTGCCGTCGAAAGCGACGTGAGCAGGGGAAGAACGATACAAGAAAATGCAACATACCCTCATTTGCGGCTCTTTAAAGTATTCACAGCACCAATCAAAGAACGAGCTCTTTAATGGTAAAACATCTCGAAGTCCATTTCCAGTTCCACATCCAAGCGGGACATTGCTCCCGTTTGATTCAACTGAGAATATACTCCCGCTTGGACTGTTCTGATCACCACCTGGTCCAAAGCCAGCTCCGCCTGTTCTCCCGTGTGTTGCTACCCGCCGGCGTGAGCGCAGTCGCACCATGTCTTCCTCCATGAGCGCCTCCATAACGTGTGAAGGAAGATAATCAGGATGTACTCTGTGATGTGTGGGTGAAGAAGGTTGCGACACTACATTTGTTAACCTCGTTGGGCTCGGCGTAGCCGGACGAGAATAAGGCGACGTATATTGTGCGAGATTGTAGTTTGGTGAGGGGGGTCTGGAAGCAGCAAGGAAGTCAGGGCGAGACAAAGAAGGTGGGATTGGAGAAGGAGGAGCCCGAGTATCTTCGGTCGACGGGAAAGCGATGCCGCCCGCGAGGTTGCGAAGGGCGTTAGCAAAAGAGGAAGTACGTCGAATGGTGGAAGTGACACCTGAGGATAATGTACTCGTCATGCTGTCGCTGCGAGCCACCCCCGGACGGGAAAGCACTGGAGAGGGTGGATGTTGCATAAGGGGCGATGACTGGAGGGATGAAACACGGGAATGAGCGCCGCCTGCACCCGCTCTGGAGTCTACTTGTGAAGGTGGCACATCGAGAGATGTACAATCGAGGCGATAGAATGGGGAAGCCAAGAGCAGAGCCATAATATAGTCCGCGATTGTCTGTGCGAAAGTGGCGACTTCGTGATATGGGTCGGTTGTCAATTCCAGCAGGCCTACGAAAATCGTGAAGAATGACGAGAGTAGAACACGATTCTCCTCTCGTGCCCCATCGTCATCACCAAACACGTCCAACCATTCAGCAACAGCAACTGAGGTCAGTTCCTCCTCATGGGGTTGCACACTTGGGTCTGAACGCCATTTCCTGTCTTCTTCCCAGTAGATCCACGCACAAATCACGAAATAACCCCTCCATTCCTTGACAAGACAGCTGATGAGGATAAGGAGCTCCTTGCGCACCATTGGGCTCGCGTCGTCCTTCACGGCAAGTGTCGCACCAGTGGCGACAGCGACTTCCATACGAAAGTGAATCCGTTCTTCGAGCTGGTACTGCGTTCCGGTACCCCCACCTCCCTGTTTCGCGGGATTTGCAGACCCACTAGCGCCCATGAACGTGCCGAGTGCGTACAGCGCCGCAGCCCTCACCTCTGGGGAGTCATCAGACAACATCAGGATTAGCTTGTCCTGAGTGCCCCTGTCGACTCCATAAACCTTGATCTCGTCGTTCCCTTCCCATATCTGGGAGATACATAACGCACACCACTGCCTGAGCAAAAAGTCGCCCTCGTCTAGTTTGTCGAAACAATTGTCAAATACACGCTCTCTCCAGCAGGCCATTTGACCGTTGTAATAGTCCCGAGAGACGGCGGCAAGGATGAATGCACACATGGCTTTGTGTTCTGCGCTATTGGGAAGAGCGTGTTGGGGGTGGTCCTCTGTGAGAGCCAGAACGTTGGCGAAGTACTTGAAGCCTTGAGTATTATGCAGGTCGACTTGGACACTCGGATCAACCGCGAGGATGCGTGCCCAAATGAAGATGAGCACAGGCCGCAGGTCTTGACCCGCGGCTTGCAGTAGCTTGGAGATGTATGGGAAGATGCCGATTGTGAGAACGAGGTTAACGGCCCACGGTCCAAGATCAACAAACTGAGATAGAAGGATAAGAGCTCGAAGTCTGTGGGGCTGGGAAAGAAGAACTTGAAGCACGATGGGTAGTTGGTCCGGTGGCTTGCGCGGGACCAGGTCCCGGTCAGTTCGGTGACCAGCAGAAGTCGAGATTCCGTTAAAGCTGATCGCAGAGCCACTTGTGCCGTCTGTGCTATCGAAGGTTCCACCACAGTTCTGAGGTGGAAGTGACAATGGACCCCGCTTCGTGAGTGCCGAGCCACCTCGAGATATCCAGACTTCAAAAGCCGTAAGTTGGTCCGTAAAGAACCTACTTGGAATGTATTGGTATGGCTTCTCGGCCTGCGGACTATTAATACCATGCTGGCCAAGCTGACCGGCCGAGCCTCCACTGGTACCAATCTGCCCTACAGAATTTGCTGCGGCGCCAGCGGGCGTCGGGTTCTTTTCAAGCAGTTCAGGAAGCTGCCGTAGGCACGTATCGACAGCAAGATCCCACGCAGCCCAGAGTGTATGCGTGTTCGTTGCGGGGAGGGCAGGGTATGTATGGGGGGTACAATGATAATTCTTCATGATCCTTTCCGCTAGAAGGAAATTGCGGAATAAAGATGCAATGAGGAGGTCAGAGCGATATAGGCGCGTGAAAACATCTCGAGGAAACGTGGTCCATGCGATCGTATCTGTGATGGCCGTGAATATCCAGTTTAGTTCGCCCAAAGGTGTCCTTCGATCTTTGAGATCACCGGGGAGTTGCATAACCATATCCGGGGTGATGTTATTGGGTAGCTGGTGGGTCATGATAAAGTATCGGAGCGCGATATCAATGGGAGAAGTGAGACAGGAAGTAAAGATATCAGCGGGGAGCTCTGGACACGAAGGTAATTGCTCGTGCGCAAGACAAGCCGCGAGTTGGAGGGAGTTCATGTAAGGTTGCATGCCATCGACATACCCGCCACGAGTAGTGAACACCTCCTGATCGCGGCGCTCAGCGAAGTTGTTGAAATTAGTGAGAAGGTTACCGGCAGCTGAGCAGTCCCAGATGTAAACGCCTGGGGACCCAAGCCAACTTTGTACTTCCATGAGTGAAACCGGGATATATTGTGTGTAGTTGCGATTGAAGCACCAGAGTTCCCCACTCGGCGTGGGTTTAGGTACGCCGTGTCCATTATAATAGAAGCAAACAGTCTCGTCTTTGGCTTGTTTGCGCAAATTCAAGCAGAATCGACGCAGGTCCTCGTACGAAGGGTCTAATATGGGTTTGTAAGGGATCTTGAGACTGAGACCCTCGAACTGGTGCTGTAGATTTGTACCGATGGCTTCCAGAGCTTTATGTGATGGCATTGTATGTGGATCGACCCAACACTCGAGAACTGCACAAGGGTTGGTCTTGATGATATCTGGAGGATCTACATCTATGTTCAGACATAGTACAAGGGCAGCGTTCGCGGTCTTGAGTTTTCCGGGGGCTGAACCACGCCAGGGGAAGAGTTTGGCACAGTCGGGGGAATGCGGTGCGGGGTTGCCACAGGTGAGATGTCGTTTGGCGGACCAGTAGGGAATGATGGGTAGAGGGTCGGGGAGTGTCTCATCCGAGCCATGGTGCCTTCCATTAGGGTGGTTTCCGGTGCGCTCACCGCGCCCATCTGTTGTTTGGTTTGATGATGGGTCGGAGGTGGATGTAGATGTCCAACCCCGCTCGGTGACATTATCGGATCCCATGTCTGAACCCGCCCTTTCTCTGAAACCAGACAGTGAGAGAGCATCAATGCCTAAACGAAAGAGTTGACGAAACGTCAGCAAACGGACGGAAGTTGCGCGGCCTTACCCTGTACATGATGTCCGTTTTGCATCTCGACGTAAAATCAGCAAAAAGATACTAGACGTTGTGTGCGATAGTTAAGGACGATGAGCTGGCAGGATCCCGATGTGGTTTGGTCGACGTCGACGGTGGGTTGCTCGCTGTTGCCCGTACTGACGAAGCCAGGCGTGACGTCGGTGTTACGGCGTGTGACAGTATCGTAGCGGAGACCGCCGCTGGGGCATCTACTAGTCTTATTTAACTTACTAGCTTGGCTTTTAGGTCATTTGGGTCTACAACAGTAGGCCGGACATTCACCACGAATGTCTGTCGTGGAACCTCCGATCGGTGCTCTTATAGAGATCTCAACAGGCAAGGGAATCGTCCGTTTCTGCGGTGCGACCTCCTTCGCGCCAGGCAAATGGGTTGGCATCGAGCTCTTTGAGCCAAAGGGAAAGAATGATGGTTCTATCCAAGGCGTCGCGTATTTCTCTTGCAAACCACTCTACGGCGTGTTCATTCGTCCAAGCCAAGTCAAGATTATCGCGACTGAAGTTGAGCAACCACCAGTGAACGTGAGTCCTCATTATTCTACACTAGTAATTGGCAGAAATCAGACGTCTTGTCTAGCGAGTGCAACCGAGCCTTTCGCGTTCCGTGGTAGGCCATCAGCGCACTTCCAGTACCGGCCTCACCCGACCCACCTCATTACGCTCCGGAGCTACAAGCGCTACCTCTTCCTCCCGATCGTCAAGTCCAGTCAAACCTCCACTGTCGGGAACTTCCATGCTTTCACCACCTGGTAGGTCAAGTCCCCATACATCTCGACTCGCACCACCGTCCTCTCCCGTGAAACGCATCCCGTCTCTCTCCCTCCAGCCACGCAAGTCCTTCCCTCGTCAGTCAACGCTGGACGGTGCACCGCCTAGCCCCTCCGTGCCCTCAGCACGTACTACACTAACAGTTCTGCCTCCATCATCATCTCCATCGCATGAAACGTCCACAAGGACGACTATACTGCCCTTTGCTCCTCAGACTTCTTCACCTCAACCCCAGCTGCAGCCTCTCCATCAATCTCCAGTGCCGGAACCTACCTCGTTGCCCCCAGCTCAGATCACACCATCACCTTCTTCGACAAGCGCGTCGCTGCACCCTGTCCCTTCCCTCACCCATGGGACTGGACACATGCGAGCAGTTTCGATGACGAGAGAGCCATCGTCACCCATTGTTACCGTGTGTTTCGGCTTCATCTAATACTCACTGCTACTCACTCAACGATACAGCGCACAGCAGAAGATGCCGAGCTCCAAGAACTTCGTGCGCGGACTCGAGTGAACGAAGCAAAGCGAGCAGATGACGCTCGCCATATACGCGAGCTCGAAGCGCGTCTCTCTGAAGCGGAGTCCTTCGTCGCCCTGCGTCCAAAACTTCAGGCTAAACTCAACCAGCTCCAAACCGAGCTTATTGCCACCCGACGCGAGTTAGCCGATGCCCAACAACTTGCTCAGCTCTCGGACAATAGGGGGATCGATGCTCAGGAGCAGTTGGAGATGGCCATGCTGGATAAAGAGGTGGCGGAAGAGAAGGCCGAGATGGCAGAGGCCGAATTGGAGGAGGTAAAGGAGAAGTTGGCCCAGATGGAAGTAGAGCTGGAGGTGCTAAGAGACGGTGGTGGTAAGTACGTTGGTCAATTGAAGAATATCATGTCGTTGACGGTGAGCCAGCTGCTGCAGAGGAGGGCGAAACAAACGCAAAGTCTTCACTTCCCTACATTCAACTTGAAAAACACAACGAACGCTTGAAGGAGGCGCTCATACGGTATGTAGCGTACTATCTTCCTCGCTTGGTTTTTAACCCTCCTCAGTCTCCGAGATATGTCCCAACAATCCGAACAAGAACAGCGCCGGCGCATTGCCGAGATGGAGAAGGATATCACGAGCATCGACGATCTTCAAGGTCTGCTCTACCTATCGAGTTCTCTCTACGTTAGCTCTGATGCATCCGCATATAATAGGGCAATATGAAACAACTCTCATTAAGCTCTCCAACGCCGAAACGCAGATTGATGACCTCAAAGCCCAGCTTGATGATGCACTAGGAGCAGAAGAAATGCTCGTACAACTCACAGAACGGAACCTCATGCTTGGGGAGAAGATCGAGGAGATGCGCATCACCATCGAGGACCTTGAGGCTCTCAAGGAGCTCAATGACGAACTGGAAGAGAACCACATCGAGACAGAGAAATCCCTGCAGGAGGAAATTGGCACGTGTTGTGTTATCATGTGGCAAGTCTGATTGGCCTAACTCTTGATTATAGAGTCAAAGGACTCACAGATCCGAGAACACTTGCAAAATATTTCGACGTTGGAAGATGCCTATCAAGATTTGGAGAATACTATCACGCAGTTCCGAGAGCTTGTACTACAGCTCCAAAGGTAAATCCCTACTCGATATTTCCATGCAAACCCTCAAACCATCGGGCCATACAGCGAACTTGATAACCTGCGCACACAAACACAAACGGCACAGCACGAGTCTGCCACGGCAGCATCACAAACAGCAGCAATGATGTCTCTCAACCTGAAGCTCCAGTCATCCGCGGCCAAGAATCAAGCGAAGACCATTGAGCTTGAGATACGCAAGCTGGAAGCAAAAGAAAGCAAGGAATTACTCGCGATCGTGCAGGTGACATCAATGTTCATTTCATCTTCTATCAAATGTTGAATTTCTGTGACCTAGCCATACCTGCCGCAACTATATGTAGAGAGTGACGGTGATGCCACAAACTGTTACCTCTTCTTCCAACGGGTGGGGCTGAAAATCGATCTTATCAACACCGTTGTTGGACAGGCTCATGGACTTCCCGAGTCTCTTAACGGAGATGTGTCTGAGACTATCGTGGGTATTTGTGAGGTGAGCATGGCGACCCTCACGTCGAATATTGGATGAATAACATGAATTCGTAGATGAGAGGTCGAGCTGCCGGTCTGGCGATACTCTGCAAGCGCTTCGCTGCGATCCTTCGCCGTTGTGATCCAACCTCGTTCTTGAACATCGGCCGCATTTACCCCGAGATCGCCCCTATGGAAAAACGCATCGATATGCACATTGATCTTCTAAGACGAGATGAATTCCGCGAGGCTGAATTCGTCAGCGACATCATAAAGTGAGTGCCCCGCACTTCGGAAGTTGTGCAGAATCCAACACGTATGTGGTATAGGTTGCAAGCGCAATTCGATCATCTGGCCGAGGCGTACTTTAATGAATTTGATCAAGACTTGGGCGAACGTGCACTGGGATATGCTTTCTCGTTCGACTATGATCTCGACGTGTTCGCTGCCTCGATTGGTCTTACTAAAACCTCGGTTACAGCTATCTTGCGAGACGAAGACGTAGTTCTCGAAATGGGTGGATACGATCCAGAACCCGAACTTTTCGAGCCTCTTCAGAAGCTCCTCGACCAATGCAAGAGTGCAAAGGTCCTCTCCAAGTGAGTATCCCGCCATCATTCCCTTTCCTTTCGAAGGGCAGCTCATGGCTCCAAACTAGGAAACTTACGAAACGCTTGGAGGACGTTATACAGGACTCGACGGCAATGAAAGCACACCTCGTAGGTCAACTGAAATCACTGAGCAATGCTGTCCCGGAGCTAATCAACTTTGGTATCTCGGTGCGCTTAATTCCATTACGCTTTGATGTGACCGTTCACCGATTATCCCACAGCTTGCCCAACAAGTTATTCCTCACCTCAGTGATGCTCGAAGTGCCAAGTCTTCGTTCCAACTTGCTACAGTTCTTTCGTATGCGAAACAAACAGCCATGTCGACAGTCGCAAAAGATCTACGTCCTGGTTCATCTTGTTGGGAAGCAGTCGGGGAAGCTATCGCACACCTTGCAGGGGAATGCAATAAATTATTGCCCGTTGCGCTTGAACCAGAGAACGTTGTCAAGAGTATGCTTCTTTGTTGTCGACCACCCCTGATTCTAATCATCTCTGACAGTCACCGGCACATCGCCCTGGATTGTACGTGTTGACGAAATCCGAGCGAGCACGGCGGTCAACGTCGAGGCAGAGCGCAAAGCTGCACAGTTGCAGGACGAGATTCAGGGTCTTGTTCGCAGTCTCAAGTCGAGAGACCAGACCATCCAAGAGTCGACTGTTAAAATTGAACTCATGGAACGCCGCATGGAAGCGAGCAAGAAGCAATCAGATACGATCATCAAGCTGGAAATTGAGCTCTCGAAGGGAAGAAAACAGGAGCAGGCGTATGAGGAAGCGATAGAGCAGCTGCAAGCTGACCTGGACGCCCTCGAGCAGGATAATGCTAAGCTCAAGACTATGGCTGCACCAGAGAGACAGGGTACGAGATTCACAGCATAGGTTCTGTCGGAATCGTTAATTGTTTCATTCGACAGTCGCCGGTAATCAACCTGCCGAGTCAGATAATCCGCCTATTGAAGGAAGCGTCGAGACCTCTCTTTTACTAGAACAGGTGCGTTGCGCTACAAAGCTCACACCGTAGTATCTCATCCGCTCGTAGATCGAGGCCCTCCGCGGAACGGTGAGGTTCCTACGGACAGAGAATTCGTATCTCAAAGGCCAAGACCTGCTGAAGGAGATCCAAGGGTTTCCTTCTCTTCCAGAACCGGTCCGGCTACCACTCACACCACCTTTGGACCCATCGACGTTGTCAGATTCCGAAGAGTCCGAGCCGGACCCTCCATCTCCGCCACTTGGCATTCGCACCCTCGCTACTGAAACGAAAATGCTTTACCGGGACGTCATCAAGTTTTCCTCATCACCTCGTGTCGTCGACTTGTCTGTACTTCACGCGAAACGCGCCGAGGGCGAGGGCAAGACAACGAGGGGGTGGATGCGGCGCAAGGACATGCCAGCACAGCAGGTGCTGGAGCGCAAGATGGAAGCGGAACGATTGAGCAGGCGGGTGAGAGGATTGATGGATCGCGCCAGTGTGCTACAATAAATCCGCTTCATAATGGCTCAAGCGCACAGTGTATGGTTAGATACAATACTATATAAGATACAACATATTCATACAAAATGCATAATGTATGAACTTTAAACTGATGTGTCTCTTGAAGGATTGCCAGTACCCCCTGCAGGACCAAATTGCAGCAAATGGCCGTGACGGAAACTTGAATGGAAGATTGTCGATTGAGATCTTCGTAATGTAGTGACATCAATTTCTGCAGTATCTTAGCTTGGAATGTACGCCGATCAGGAACTTGTTGGTTGTTTGGGGTTCGCGAGATCCGATTCTTACGCGGATTACTGTCACTAGTTTCATGTATGGGGTCGCGTCGTATCCTCTTCACCGCGGGTTCCAACGCCAAAGGTCAATTGGGAATCGGTTCTTACGATGATGCCCATACATTCGCGCCATGCCAATTCGCAGAATGTGAACCAAACCAACTCCCTGATCTCACCTCCTCGGTTGCTCAAATCGCATGCGGAGCAAACCACACCGTCCTGCTGTTAGAGCACCTCGATGGCTCCACCGCTCTATGGGGCGCCGGAGACGCAATGAAGGGCCAGCTTGGGCCGGATGACCGTCGCGAGGAACCGGCGCCATGGACGATCTTTCGCAAGCTCGTCCTCCCGACGTTGACTTCATATACCTCCCGCGGGTACACGTATAAACACATCGCTGCCGCATGGGAGACGACGTACGTCGTGCTCTCACGTCCAGAAAGCTCGGACGTACTAGTGTCCATGGGGTCGAACGATTTCGGAGCGTTGGGTGTTGGAGAGGGAACGGATGGGGATGGGTCGATGGGTCCCGGTGCACCGCGGGTCGTCGACTTTGGTCACATCTTTCCGGACGATGTACAATCCCGAACGATATGTGTGCGATCACTCCATGCCGGACCGCGCCATGTCGTCGTACAGCTCATCATAGCAAGCTCTGATGGGTCGTCGTCGCATTCCCGGACTGCCCTCGTTGGTTGGGGTGCATCTAGACATGGTCAACTTGGGCAGAATGGAGGGGTTCGATTCGTTGCTCGCCCCACTCCCTTGCCCATAAACATCCATGAGGATCCTATGGTTTCATGTGGGCTGGGAAACCAGCATACGGTCATCTTACACGAATCGGGACGTATTTCAGCTCTGGGGTCGAACAAACGGGGACAGATCCCGTCACTCGCGTCTCAAAAGCGCATCTCCAGACTCGGGTGTACGTGGAACGGCACGTACATGCAAACGACCGACCGCGACAACTTACATGTCTTGTTCTCGACTGGTAATAACGCCCAAGGGCAGCTTGGTCGAAGTCATACCGTGGAGTCTACCTCTGCGGACGACGCGACTGTCAACTTTCCTGGAGATCATGCCATATCTAGCTTCGTTTGCGGGAGTGAACATGTTCTTGTCGCGATGCCAGGCTCTTCACAGGAAGACAACTCAGTCCTGGGATGGGGATGGAACGAGCATGGAAACATGGGACTAGGATCTTTGGGTAACATTACCATTCCGACACAACTGTGGCCAAGGAAAGATGTAGAAACGTATAATAAATACCCGCAGAGGGTGGTAGGTATTTGGGCGGGATGTGCTACGAGTTGGTTGCTCGTCGAATAAAAAGCTGCGTTTGAGAAATACGAGGTCAGCACCAAAGCACGCATACGACAGCTCGAAGGTTCCATGAACTATAACTAGTTTGCATCTTCGTCGAGCAGGCCCATGTCCTGGTGGATTTGTCGAATGGTGATTCCCCTGATGGCGGCCAGCTACAATTATAAGGTGAGTATATGCGGTTTATTTCTCCGAAATATTGTACCCTTCCGATGAGGATCTTTGCAAAGGAAACAGTGACATCAGTATGGTACGGTACATAAGAGAATTCGTTTTAAACCTGTGTCGCATCCTTGGCTTCATTATAACGGTGAAGCAGCTTGATATGTCGTGAAACTACTTCTTCAGCGTTCTCGTTTGGCCTGAAAAAAGTGATCAGAACGTTATTCGGGTCGATGCATGTGCATATACCCAAGTCTTTTCTGTAGTTCGTCTATCTCTTCCTGGAGCTTTGCGATATATTCCTGTTGTTTCTGAATAACTAGATCAGACGCGTTGTGAATCGCTTGACCTCGACGGGCCTATGTACCTTGGCAGATGTGCGTGCATACATCAGGGACGTTGTTGACCGCTTGTAATGGTGGTGCCTCGTGAAGTTCACTTTTCTTGGGACGGTTGGAAACAGCGATCAGTGAAAAGGCTTCGACAGGGGTTAATGACGCATCGGGATAACAATGCCAAACAAAGTCGGTCGCCGTAAACGGTGGGTTTTGGCTTGACCGATGCTGATAGTCGTTCAACATGGCGTGGAGGTGTTCTGGATTAACCAACACTGAACTTATCTCCAACCTCTCCAGAAGTGGGATCCTTACGACGGACAGAGTCATCGAGGCATGTTCTTTCGTTCATAGTGATCATATCTCACCCCTAACATTCGCGCAGGCGATGTCCAGAGTAGATCGTGCCGACTTTGTCGTCAGAAGCTCACAAGCGTATGACGATTCGCCTCAGTGCGTCGAATCCATTTTCTGTCCTATCACCTGGTACACCGGAACGCGCATTCAGATCCATCGGCCATGGTGCAACTATATCTGCACCGCACATGGTACACCCGATCCCTCGTACTTTCACGCAATCTGACTCGTCGTATACAGCATGCTCACGCATTGGAAAACCTCCTTCCTTTTCTCCACCCCGGGGCAACCGTCCTTGACGTGGGAAGTGGTTCAGGCTACCTCTGTGCTGTTCTCCACCATCTCGTCTCTCCGTCCCAACCGGGGGCTCCTCAGGGTAACGTCGTCGGTATAGACCACATACCTGAGTTGGTTGAGTGGTCTACAAGCAATCTGATCAACAATGGTCTGGGCTCTGCCTTGGATGAAGGTAAGATTCTTGTGGTAGCTGGGGATGGAAGACAGGGTAAGTTATATTCTCTATTAGAGGTCAAGAATGGTGCTCATGTATATCTTTGTGTAGGTTATCCTGCCTCTGGTAAGTGCCACCATGCTAACCCTCTGCTTAATCATTATCTTTGTATATAGGACCCTATGATGCTATCCATGTTGGTGCTGCATCTGACAGGCTTCCTGAAAGCCTTGTTGACCAGCTTAAATCACCTGGAAGAATGTTTATACCAGTTGGCACTTACAATCAGGCCATCTGGCAGGTTGAGAAAGATGCCAAAGGCAAAGTAACAAAGAAGGAGCTTATGGATGTTATGGTCAGTGTCCATTTACTATATTGGTGCCTTTGGTCTTTTGAACTTGATAACTGATTCCCCTTTCCACTGCAATAACCATGATCTTGTCTCTGATAAATCATTTATCTTGAATTATCATTTTACCTTGGATAACTGATTCCAATTTGCTTGACCCATGGGTTTTAAACCAGTATGTCCCCCTAACAGATGCAGAAAGGCAGAAGAGGGGGTACTGAGCCAAGGAAGTGGATCTATTTCATTTTTTGATAGCTTGATCTCTGTCATCTCGTTTGGTTTACATCTTTCAGCATCCAAACATTTACCATTTCATAAGTCTGTATATTTTGAAAACCCCCCTTGTCTCGGACTATCTATATCACCATGTAGTACCAATATATTCATTCAGATATCTTGGTTTGTTCTTTAAAATTGGATTTCTATTTTGGGCTGGCTGTTCCAGACATAAGTCGATAGGGCTGTCAAGGAAAACAAGAGATAATTTTGTGCATATCATATCAAGTAGATACGCAATACGTACAGTCAGATATACATAATGATTGATAAAGACGGGGCAGATAAAACAAACACGTCAAAGATAACAACAGTGATACGAACCAAGTAAAAGCGAAGAACTATTGCAAGGGCATTTCTACACCCTAGCTTTCTTGGTAAAATTTTGCCCCTCAGTTTCGGCTTCAGCCTCCTCGTCTTCGTCACCATATGCATCCCCCTCGCTCAGCTCGTCAACGCCCCGTTTTGAACCTGCGACAACTGAGGAGAAGTTTCCCGCGGTCTTTTCATGGTAATCTTCATCCTCTTCGTCATCTTCCTCGTCATCCTCCTCGGTCACTGTGGCACCGTTTTGCTGAAAGCGAATTCTAATCAGCATAGCAATTCATGGGAGATGAATGAACGTACTGTGCCTAGAAGGAGAGCGGTCATCTGCAAAGGACTATAAGAAAGATATCACGTAGAATATGCACAACCCTACATTTTCTGACTCAACTCCACCCGTTCCTTCATCGCCTTCATCTTCCTCGTCTTCCTCTGGCTTATAGGCGTTACCTTCTTCCTCGCTCTGCCAGGAAGAGGTCAGTCGGTATAAGTCGTCACGCGCCTGACTGAGAAGCGAATAATAGTACCTCTCCTTCGCTGGCATAAACGTCGCTCTCTTCCCCCTCGTCGATTTCTTCTTGTACCTCCTCTCGGACAATAGTAGGTTCTTGAAGGGCGGGTTCAGCGGCCATTGTACCTCGTTTTTCGAAGGGGTGATAGTCGTGGGTGAGGGGTGGTTGGCGCTGGGATTCGAGGGATCCACCAGCTTAAGAACGGTGGTTAAGCGGACCGGGGGAGAGAAAATTGACGAGGGTGCAGAATATCAAAAGAGCTGAGATGAACTCGACGTTTGGGACGGGAGTAACGGTCAGTTTGGTCGTCTGACGCACTCTGAATCTGTAACGTGACGTGAACGGAAGAGTATTTATGAATTCTATGTAAGCGCCTCTGTTGACAGTTGAAATCTCGCAGGAACGAGTGTGCAAATAACGGCAAGGAGCAACGAAATTGGAAGGACAGGACTCACAGTCACGAAAAGATCCTGGCGAATTGCGAGGACGAACGTTGGTTTTGGTGCCGGGGACCTGCCATATACACGCTTACATACATCCGATTTCTCACTCGATGGCACTTGTAATCGTCCCCCTCTTTCAAGTTAGAGGGGCCGTGCCGTATATGGAAAGGAGGAGGGGTTGCCAGAACGGGGGGTCGTCCGCTTCGGGGATTGCCGACAGCTCATGGATGGCAACCTCGCCGACTGACGGGCAAGACCTAGTAGTAAGTAAGAGGAGAGGTTTCCTCATGGGTACTTTTAAGAGCTGTGCCTTTTATTTCGACCCAGGCACAATGTTGACACTTATATATGCAGGTGGGTTGGTTGTTGTCGCTAGAAGCACAACCTCGCCATGAGGCATCGCTATCGCCAAAACCCGGTCGCTGGGCCGTTGTGCCAGACGGTGTCAGGCGATATCAGTTTTGAACCTTGTTGTACACGTTTTCTCATTGATACGAGTCAATCGCCACATACACAGGTGAATCTACTAAGTACGTCCGTGACAAGATGCCCTGGTTTTCTCCTGTTGATCATTCCTGTCAGGGACGCATCCTTTCACGTTTGTCTCGGACGCAGCACGCTTTTGTGATGAACGGATCGAGTTCTTTGGT
This sequence comes from Pulchroboletus neoregius, assembly GCA_038089795.1. NCBI lineage: Eukaryota > Fungi > Basidiomycota > Agaricomycetes > Boletales > Boletaceae > Pulchroboletus > Pulchroboletus neoregius. The sequence goes on along the minus strand of JBBPLM010000198.1, from coordinate 10,507 downwards.
CACATTGTTCCCTTCGAATGTGGCTTCCCCATGTTGGTCCCTAGGGTCCCGCTGGGGCATTCTTCCTTCGGATATCCCCGGGTTCCATGCCATCGAAGCGAGATGGAAGCTCTTCTAGCCCGAGATGAGATGTGTACGTATATACTGTGGAGGGGCAGGCATTCCCCACACTGCAGTCTGTCAAGTTCACTGGGCGTTCACATGCACACGCGGTGCTGTGAAGGTACAAGACCCGACTATCTGATACGCAGACACAGATACCTGAGGCTTGAGGCCTTGTGGCCTGAGCGACTGGCCCAAGCTTTCCGTTTTTATTACTCATTCCATCGGAAGTTGCCTTACTCTAGTCAAGTACCATTCCTTCGTGTCACCTCAGTTTGGCGTTAGCCCTGCGCAGACGGGGGCTTCTGAAACAATCTGGAAACACAATTTTTTCCGATGGGATCGCGGTGATTGCGGTTCGAAGGGTAGGAAAAGCCGTCAGTGTCAGGGTAACCTGGCGCCGTCATTGCGCAGCTTTCTCACACGGAGAAGAGGAGTAGCTTTGACGTCTCAGTGCAGCAAATTTACTCTTGCGAGAGTTAGTAGCGGCGTATGATTTTTATTTTATTGGCGCAATGAGATTACGTTTGGGGAGAGAAACGAAGAGAGCGAGGCTGCTGCCCGAGTCTTCAACTCGTCTCCGCCTTAACAACACCCTCATTTGTTCCTCTCGACTTTACTTGTCACTTGCTCGACGACGTACTCGTCGTTTGGCAGATCGTTCGGTTTTGAACCGCCTTGCTATTTGTGGTCATCACCGCACCACACAGCTGAGCCTCGAGGCAGGGAGAGCACTGATCTCCATCTTTTTCCGTTGCTCGTGGCTTTCACGCACCCACCGCACGTCCGCCAAAACTGACCAATCTGTCAATTCCGTGTCAACTTCCGCTCTACCTAATTCATCGATCCAGTTGGGCCCTCTGTCCTTCCTTCCTTCCCCCCACATTGCCCGCGACAATTCCGACACTCTCAGTGTCCCCGCGAGAATACAAGCCTTGTATCCCCTCATTCTCGCATGCATAGTGCCTCCGCCACTCACCAACACGTCCATTTCTCGAAGAAAAACTTCAAAACAGTCCTTGGCTTCGGTGCGCTCTCTTTCAAAGACGTGAATCCAATCCGTGGTCGTTCTTCCGTCGACGACTATCGTCCTCGTGAACCCTCGTCCAGAACTAGTGTCGACACCTCTAGAAGCTACCAATTCAACCGCAAATCTAGAGCAGAACGTTCAAGCATCACAGACCTCACTCTCTTCGAGTCACGCAACTCCTCTCCTCACAACGAACACGCACTGAACAACAACTCCGTCCGCAGTATGAATAACATAGACACCGCTCCTTCTCGGTCCACGCGAAGACCTCCAGTCCGCATCGATGCTCAGGAAGGTCCCTGGAGTATCAGCGTCGCAGAGACGCCACACGATGCCCGCTCATACTCTATTTACATAAAGAGTGAGTCGCATCGTTATACCCACCCTTCCTCCACCTGGCTTGTGCCTACATGTTCTCTCTCCTTGCTTTTTGAGCTGTGTCGATGTCGCTTCCGGGCTCATCGGTGCCCTATGTATGCGTCGTCTTGACCATCCTTGGTATCTTCTTATGGGTATTTGTAATCCGACCTTCTTTTGTTGTTGCCTCTCGTTCCATGTCTTCTTCCTGTATCATTGCTAACACCGCCGTTCCCTACGTAGCGCCCACGCATAATCTTACCCTTACGCGGACAGCCACAGAGGTGGTCGAGCTTCATGCGAAACTCGAAGACTCTGATGGCGCATCCAAACTCCCCAAGTTGCCGATCGACATCGCCTCTCTACCCCAGCAGCCTGCAAAGCGCAAATCCACGTTCCTGAATACCCTCTCGCGCCTCGCGTCGCCCTCAACAAATAAAGTCGGTCGTCAAATGTCCGTGCGGGCGCCAAGCAGCCCCAACTTTGGGTCTTCGACGGCAGATCAGATAGCCTCTCCCTCACAAGAAATTAGCGACCCCTTCACGAGCCTCTCTCAATCGTCAGTTAGCATCGTCTCCAACGGAAAACCCGCCAATACCACGATGACTGCACTTGCTGCATACTTGACAACCATCTCCAATGATCCATCGCTCAGACAGACCCGTGCTTGGAAACGCTTCGTTCACGTGCGTACGGACGACCTGCAGAGTGCACGTCCCGAGAGGGCGATCAAGCGTGTACGCTCCGACCTAGCTGTACATATCACCTCAAAGGCAGATGTATCCGCACATCCCAGCTCAACCAACGTTAGCTCAACTAATCTCAGCGAGATAGTGGATGGCGTAGAGAGCATAAACGATACCGTTGAAGGGGAGGTTGTGCTGAACGACCTGAGTAGAAGTGATCTTCGTGAGGACAATATTAAAGAGGAAGAGGAAGATATCAAGGCTAATGCACCCTCGTCGTCGTTGGCAGAGCAAGTCCAGCTCATCGAGATAGAGAGATCTGACGACGGGATTCCTGATATTCCACCACTTGACAATGCAAAGGCCGCTCAAGAGCATATCGAGACGGATGCCATTACGAATGGGGCCGTTGAGGAGGAGGAAGCCACCCTGCCTACTCCTGTCGCTGGCGTCCCAACGTCGAGGATTCCTCGCTCCCATTCGGCCGATCCTGACAAGACTAGTCGACTTTCGCGGGTGTATACCTCGTCGACATTGCAGGATGGTACATCGTCTGCCACCGGTGACGAATCGTCGATATCTACCACTGCCCGTCGTGCGCGTAAGAAGCGTTCCCAATCAACCGACCCCAATCGCAAGAAAAAGGCGCAGCGAAAGGTCGCCATTGATGACTTTGAGATGATGCGTGTCCTTGGGAAGGGTTGTGCGGGCAAAGTTCTCTTGGTGCGACAGAAGACGAGTTCGGATCTGTATGCGCTCAAGGCCATCACCAAGCGTCACGTCTTAGCGCACCAGGAGCTCCAGCATACCTTGACCGAGCAAGCTGTCTTGAAGCGTATGGCAAAAGAATCCAAGGACCCGTTTGTGGTCAAGCTCTGGTGGAGTTTCCATGACAAGGAGAATTTGTTCTTGATTATGGTAAATCAGCGTTCCTTTTATACTGCAACTGGTTCTAGTACCACTAACTCCGTTCCTGTTCAATTTCTATAGGACTTCCATCCAGGTGGTGATCTTGCCACGCAGCTTGCACGTTGGGGCAGACTAGGCCGTGACCGTGCACGATTCTATGCCGCGGAGATTGTTGAGGGTGTGGAAGGCCTCCACGCGGCCGGTGTCATTTACCGTGACCTCAAGCCGGAGAATATCCTAATCGGGGCTGATGGACACATCGTCCTGACGGACTTTGGCCTTTCGAAAGAGTTCCCTCGCCGGGTATTGCCATCCACAGCCCCACCTACACCCTCGGGAACTCGCGGAGAATTCTATTCCTCTCCAGGTAGCGAACCTACAACACCCCCTTGGATGAAAGGCGAGAAGGGCCAGGACCTCTCCTCGGGTTGGCCAGGGCAAGGTGTTGTCCCGGCTGACACCACGATCACGTTCTGCGGCACGGCAGAGTACCTCGCTCCTGAGGTTATACAGGGACTGCCGTATAGCTATGAAGTCGATTGGTGGAGCTTTGGCACGATGCTTTATGAAATGTTGACAGGAATTGTACGTTAAACGGCTGGTGCCTCACGGTGATGCAGGAGGGGCTAACATCTTTGCCGCAGACGCCATTTTGGGCGAATAATCATTCGGATATGTACGTCAGGGTGTTGCAAGATGAATTGCAATTTCCTGAAGACAGGGCGATGGACCAAGATACGAAGAGTTTGATACGGGGTGTAAGCGAACACCTCCCTTGTGGTTGATATTGCACACTTATATGTACCTCGCAAAGCTGCTTCAACGAAATCCTGCATTAAGGATGTGCGAGCCACGGATCAAACGACACCCATATTTCTCCATGATGTGAGTATAACAAGCCGCATGTGATGCTCGTATTTGATCTAACGTTTATCGCATTTTAGCGATTGGTCCCACGTGTACTATAAACGATACATACGTGAGGCGTTTGTTTGAAGTCGCTTCATTTGCTTGCTTACACCCACCCCTTCATTTTTTTATTAGCCCCCTATATCCCACCCATCGACCCTTCGAATGCCAGTGATACCCAGAACTTTGATGACACGTTCCTCGATATGGAACCAGTGATAGATGACCCCAATGATCAAGATCAAGTATATACCGATCAGGATCGCGATCACACTGACGGTGAAGCAGTAGATGGCGAAGACGCATACCCGACACCCTCCCACTCACGCAGTCCGTCTGTACATCCAGATGAGAACGGCGTGGACGTGTTCGATGGTTATTCATTCAAACGTCATTCAGTCATTATAGACGACGAGGACGACGAGGGATCCGGCGATTCGGGAGAGGAAGAAACGGACGAGGAGGACATCCCCTCGGTTTTGACCGATATATTGGACAGTCCCGCTCAACCTCCTCAGGAGGCAGAGGTTGTCACCGAGTCTCCTGTCAGTGATGAACAGCTGGCTGAACCTGAGCCCAAGACACCGGAAGCACGGCCACAGACACTCGTGGAAGAAGTTCCAGAGCCAGAAAAGACCACGGCCATTGTCGAGCCCCCACCATCCGCCGATCTTTCGTCTACACCTCGAATTGCAGAACCACCTGCTCAGGACACTCTAGTAGAGTCGACCGAACCTGCGCCTGCCCTGCCTGCCAAGGACTCGAAACCGAAGGCTACCAAGATCCCCGCCTCCAAAGCTACCGTTCGGAATGGACGTGGCCGCCGCGAGAAATCCGGTGTTCCTGCCTTGGACCGCTTCCTTTCCGATGGTCCTGATGAAGACGGAGATATGACGGAGAAAGAGGAAGATGATGATTGGGACATCATCGAAGCTGATGGCGAAGACCGCAACGGCACCAAGGGCACGAGTCTCTTTGCCCGTGGTGTTGTGGACCGGTATAGGTTGGCCGTGTTCCGCAAGGCTTCTACACCATCTCAACGAGTGGGTGGACGGTCATTCTCGGGCCTTTCGAAAGAATCGGATCTCCATGCGGTGGAGCTATCGCCCAGTCCTTCGGAAAAGCGTCGGGGTCGTGCGCCTGGCCTGAAGTTCCGAAAGACACCTCAATTCCTCAAAGGAAAATCGCCACCTACGTCTTTCTCTGCCAAGAGTGCGTCAACGATCAAGACATCTACGCCCTCGAATGCTGCGACTAGTGCCACCATATCATCAATCTCGAGCCATGGTTTGTTGACGCCGTCCGTATCGGCCGCGAGCACCACAGCTATGTCACCCTCGTTGAGGTCAAAGGAATCTGCCATGTCTGTCGGAGACCAGAGTCAATCATCTGACCAGTCCAACGGCGAAAACACAGTGCCTATCTCGCATCCGACATCACCCGAGGCGCACAAGTACGCGTCTCATCAAACTGAGGAACCGGAGAAACTCAAGAGCAAAAAGCTTAAGAAGTACAAAGAGAACGCGGAAAAGGTTCTCTCCCTCTTCGCTTCGCAACGTTAGTCATCCATCCATCACCCTCCGCGCGTCGGGGCTGGGTCCTTGGCGCAACCCGACAATCCGTATTTCTCGCAAATTTATCGATGTCGAGTGTAAGCTTCATATCTTCTCTCTCCTCTCTCACATTATCTCTATGCATCACTTTTTTTACGATTCTCAATTACCCGCATTTTTCTTTTCATATTTCATTGTCGTTTCTTCCCTCCATTGCGGATTTGCTGCGCTGTGTCGTGGCTTCACCCTTTTTCATTACTTAAGGACGACACGGCGCCTTTGCTTTTGGGTCATAATACATAGTTGTGTCTTTTTTTCCTGTCACTACATTGTTGCATCGCTGTTTCACCTAGTCGTCCCTACCCTCTCCGCGCATCAAACGATAACGATCCTTTTAGAACCTACAAGTTGGCATAATATTTTCCTTGTCCGATTGCTTTTTCACGATCCCTCCTTTTTTTCGACGCCACTTGCAAGAAGGAAATGAAAAGAGTGTGATTTCTCGTATGATATACTAGTACCACATGCCCAATGTCCGTCGAGCTTTGCAAAATAAACGTGGACGTGTCGTCCCAATAAGCAGAAGGTCCATCGAGGTTATTAACGCCTGGTCTACCAAAGTCTAAATCTACGTCGTCGAGGCGCATCGTCATGTTCCAACACATTGTTCTGCCGAATCACTTTGAGAAATACGTTTTCCAACGTCGCCTTTTCGACGGTATATTCCTCAAAGTCGCCCTGCGTGGAAAGGACATGGAAGAGGCGGGCGAGCGACATGTCACCACCGTCCCCATTCTCATTCTCATTCTCACTCAGGCCGCCACCTTGCCGGATGGGCACTTCGAATCTCGTGGCAACGTCGTCTGCGAGCCGTGCGCCTGGGATACGACTCATGAGGACTTGGGCTCTGGTCACGTCTTCCCGGGTCGGACACGAAAAGTGGACTTGATACGTGGCGTAACGCGCGGCGAGCTCCTCGGTGGTGCCGACGGCTGTCGTGCGTGTGTGCAAAACGCGAAGGGATGAGTGGACTGCACCGACACACGGACATCGTGGGGACAGTTGGACTCACCGAGCATCTTCTTGGATATGATCCCGACTTTGTTTGCGAGCGCGGACGCTTCTTCCATGGAATCTGTGGGAAGGGTAATGTCAGGGGTTGCTGGGAGGACGATACGGAAGAGCGAGGTATGAACGCACGAGTGGTGATGACGACCGCCTTCCCGACTGCAACGTTCCTCAACGTGCCCCACATGTCTCTCTTCATCTTGGCATCAATTCCAGTCGAGAACTCGTCTATGAGCACGACAGAGGGATTGCCTGGACAGACCCGCATCAATGGGAGCACATGGAACGTGGACGAGACAGCAAGGCTCACCGATGAGCGCAATCGCAAGCGACAGTTTACGCTGATTGCCACCCGAAAGCTGACTCGCCAGACGGTCCGCATACATGTGCAAAGAGGTCGCGACCATGAGCGACTCGACGTTGGTGTTCAGTTCGGATCCACGCCTGAGTCCTTTGAGACGTCCGTAAATCAACAAGTGTTCTCGGACGGTCAGTTGAGCGTCGATCGCGGTGAACTGTGGGCAGACGCCGAGCGCGAGACGGGCATTCCGGGGGGAGTTGACGACGGATACGCCTTTGATCTTGACATCCCCTGTTTCGGGGACGACATCGCCGCCTTTGAGTTCGAAAGCTTTCAGTTGAGATGAAAGACAGGAAAAATGAGATACATACGAATCATGTTGAACGTCGTCGTTTTGCCCGCCCCATTGGGGCCAAGCATAGCGAATATAACATCCCCAGGAACCCCAAAGGAGACATCGTCCACCACCCTGTTCCCATCATACGACTTGCTGACATGAAGGACGCGCAACGCGTCGCTCGATTGTACGACTGCCCTCGCTTCCCTCGCGACGTCTTGTCTTGAAATCTCGTTGGCGGCGAGGTTCTCGTCGAATTGTGCCTGCTGCTTGCGCGTCTTCAAGAAGCGGCGTGGAATAATAGATCCAGAGTCGACCCAGACAAGAATACCGAGGAGGCCAAAACCGTAAACAAAGAGATATAGAATCGGTCCGCCATATCGCATGATGCCACCCATGGAAGAAGTTGTGACTGGCGTAGACCCATTACAAAGTAGCGAAAACAGATTGACCGAAACAAAGGCAGAGCGTAACTATCCAGCGAATTTCAGCAAGAAGTGCAGCAAAACGGTTGTTTAACGAACTTACCACGCTGGCAACAGGTGAAAGTATCGATAATGTAAAATCTGGCGGAAACTCTCTATTTAGTCAACAATACATTTTGGATACTAGCTTACGGATGGTCGTGATTATCTGACTTGCTTGCGAAGTCTGTGCATACGTGAGGGTGAGGAGGTAGGCAGCCACGTACAGCTGAGGGACAAAAAAGGTTCAGCATGCAGCAACCCCTAACTTAGGTTTTCACTTACCGCATACATAATAATCTGATATCCAGCGACGACGGCAAACGACGTAAGAGGGGATGACATGAACAACGAAACACAATATGAAAAAAGTGCGCCAACGATGCCGTATTGTACGAGGACGATCCACTGATCAACCCCCCTATGAGCATCTGGAATGGAGGGGGAGGAGGAGCGACTTACAAATAACCCAAGTCCATAGAACTGATTGGAAACAGTGGCGAAGACGATGATGACAATCGTGGCGATAGCGACACCAAACATAGAGTCCCAAAGCAAGTGACCGAGCCAAAGGCCAATCGGATCTGATAAGCCATTCGAGAGCTGCATTGCTTGCACAGACGATCGTCGCTCTCGTGAGACATACAGCGAGAAGAATGCAGGGTATACGGCCTTGAAAACGAGTAAATACAAATACATGGAAAACAAGTGGACGCCGGAACCTACCATCGTAGCCCCAAAGAATGCGAGCCACTTCAAGTCTATGAGTGTCCCTTGCGCAACGGGAGGAAAGCTTGCATAGTTGGCCATGATAATACTAGGTGTACCCGCTGTGTCGCCTGACGCATTCAATGCACGATTATAGAGAATGTTGGTAGCCAGATTCAGTAACGTCGGGCCTGTAAGGCCTGGAGGAGGGGTGGCATCCCAAGCAACCAATGCATCGCCCGTCTGCATATCAATTGATATACCACCAATGGGGATGTTGAGGTAGTCCTGTTGGATCATGGAGACAAACGTGGCATTATCGGGGACGTTTTCGGTCAACATGAACTTGGCCGATTGGCCGAGCGTTGCCGTGATATTGGGCGGTGACTCCAATATGCTACCAGTAGGTGTGAAGTAGGTGATGCCAATGGGCGAGTCTGGCCAGTAGAGAGGAATGACAGTCTCATTCTGGAATTTGATCGTGCACGATGGATCTTGGCCCGACAAAAAGACCAAAGGTACGCAGGCTCCGCAGACGGCAATGAGAACACAAAGCAGAGGCGTAAACCAACTTCTCCTTGCAACGAGCATCCGCTTATAGAATATCGTCAATGCTTGACTGAACGGTGATCGTGCACGACCATCCGTCAGCAGCAGTGGGGAAGGAGCTGAAACTGATCTCGGGGGATCTGGGACGATCGGAGCCGATGTACCTTCTACAGACTGTATCGACTTTTCCGCACTGTCCGGTGTGCGGACTCGAAACTCGGACTTCATCAAATCGAGGAAGATATCCTCGATCGACGTTCCAAGTACGTCAACAGATGTGATATGAAATTCTCCAGCATTGTCGTCGAGCAGCTGGAGCACCTTCTCAACTACGACCGAGTTCTTGGACTTGAGGTGGTACGCTGCATGGATAGGAGACGAGTGTGACAGCGTACACTGTGGTACAAGCTCTCGGACGCGATCTAGGACCTCCAACGACGAGCTTGCAGGATCCTTTTCGCCCAGGTTCATGGAGTCGAATGTAACTTGAATGCTGTAACCTTGCCCGAGGGTTGTCTTGAGTGCTACGGGCGATCCCTCGGCTACTAATTTACCAGGTGCAGCCAATATTGCGATGTGGTCAGCAAGCAGATCGGCTTCGTCGAGGAAATGTGTCGTGTATACGATGGTTCTGTCGTGCTTAACTGACGTCAGCGTTCTCCAGAGCGCGCGACGTGACAAAGGATCGACGCCAGACGTGCACTCGTCAACGAGGACGATCTTGGAGCCACCAATGAGCCCGATAGCAAGCTGAAGCTTCCTCTTCTGTCCCCCAGAAAGCGTGTTGGAATTCGAGTGTATCTTCTTTCCAAGGTCACAATCACGCAGTAGCTGTGCATAGTCATCGTCTTCGCTCGCAGAATGCGAGTACTTGATGGAACGCCAGACCCGGAGGGTTTGGTAACACGTGAGGTCCGGGAAAAGAACATTCTTCTGTGGCACTATTCCGAGCGTGCCACGTGGGGGATGTCTCTCCCCACCCTCGAAAGTAATGGAGCCTGAGCTACGTCCTATGAGGTTCGCAACGATAGATAGTGAAGTCGATTTTCCAGCACTGAGATTGTGTCATCAGAACGACCGTTAAACTTGTGAGTATAGACTCACCCATTAGAACCCAGCAAGACAAAGATACCAGACCTTGGGATTTCCAACGAAAGATCGGAAACAGCAGTGACCGGTCCTTTCTCACGGCTGAACGTGGAGGGAGTGAAGGTCTTGCTGAGGTTCTTGATAGAGATGGCCACTCCGTTGGGGTGCGGAGGAAGTTCATCTTGCTTCCGCCTGCCGAAACATGACCAAAAGCCGTCCGATGGCTCCTTTGCATCGTAGAGACGCCGCTCAAGTAGTGCTCCCAGATATGGCCACAAAAATATATCAATCTGGGCATATTTGTCAGGAAAGGATCTGGCAGCGGACGAGAAAATGCTTACAATGCAGGCTATCATGATTGGAAGAAGAGTGAGGTTGTCGTCTGGGTCTGGCTTCAGGAGGTTGGCTGGCATCAGGTGATTCTCGAAACCACAGATGGCACGGA
>JBBPLM010000195.1:0-13305 GCA_038089795.1 Pulchroboletus neoregius | reverse complement strand
AATTCTCTTCAGTTGACCCTGCAAAGGGGTTCCCCAACGTGGTATCGCTCGATTGCTTCATAGAAGTCCATGCCGGCGGGCTCGTCTCGAGTGGATAAGTCGGCCCAGATAAGGTATCACCCGACTCCGAGCAAAGTTTCGCTTCATCTGGCACCTTTTCAATAGTCTTGTATGAATCCAGTGTCAACGATGTGGTGAATGTGGCGCTTATTGCGTCAGGCAAGTTCCGGCTTGACGTTCCTGCATCCACATCGTCATAAGGGACCGAGCAGACAGCACCTGTCACTGTCCCACCCTGGCTTATCGGGCGTGATAGCGGTGGAGTTGAAATGGAGGTATATAACCTGGGTGGCAGTACTGAGGCGCCCTGATCCGGCTTAGACTGCGGAACCACAAGTTGTTCGGGGTGGCGTTCCGCTTCCCCAATCATGTGCTTGATAGCAGCTAGATCAAAACCGGCATGAACAGGAAGCTCCGGCACGGAGTCTGATGAACGCCGTTCTGACGAAGTGGGCATGTCGTCGGTGCTATTGCGGGCAGGAGTAGGCAAGGCAGTTGAGGCAGCGTCCGTGCGCGGTGGAAGGTCGTCCTCTTGTGACTTGGATGAGGCTTTCCGCCTCGAGGATCCGAACGAGGCAGCGGCGGGAGGTCGAGAAGGAGCGGAGGGCAACGATGTTTTCGTACGCTTCGAGAACCATCCTTGCTTCTGCCCCTTGGCCTCTTCAGCCTCCCGAATCACCACTCTGTCCCCTTCAAAATCGGGTTCCTGTTCCATTAATCAATCATCATGCCAACAGGCGGTGAAAGAGCCGTACCACAGGTTCATCAAAGTAGTCCGCAGTCACGGGAAATCCAAGTTGGTCGAGAATGAGTGGCATGAAAGTTCTATAACTCATGTGACCCGCAATCTTATCTGTTACGTCCACGTTCTCCAACCCGGGTATGCCTTCTATCGGTCTCAGCCCAGCTACCGAGCTAAGACCCCCACTCGTTGCGCGGAACAGGTAGTTCAACACCCAGTCGTTCTTTGCATAGGCGTTCACAAATCGACCAGAAACCGCACTGCGCGCGTTACACCACGTGCTTTGTGAGGCAGTGAGCGTGGCACCAAGAATGAAGACGTCTTGGACGATGCCAAACGCCTTTAACTTGGCAAGCTCCAATAGCGCATAAAAAATGACGCGGGCTCCGAGCGAGAAGCCGATGAGCGTGATCGGTCTAACTCCAAGATATCGCTGCGATAACATTTGTGCAAGCACGCTCCCTGCTGCTCGTGCACGATCGAGAGCATTGTTCCAAGGGTTGTCGATGAGATAACCTAGCTTCGTTAGGACTAGACAGAACAAAATGAATCACTTTGAGAAACACAAAAACAATGAGAACGTACTGATCGGCCACTGGAGGGCACCCATCAGTGCGGTCATGACAGTATGCTGCAGCACCGTCTGACCGAGCTGAGTCAAAATTTCGCCCGTCAGAATCCTCAGAGCACTTCCAGTTTCTTGGATCATCTCTGGTTCCCAAAGAACGCTGAATACGTCTCCAACAATAGGGTCTAGCACGCTAAAAGGCAATCGCACGTCATCCATCTTGCCATTCATGAATCTACAAACGTATGAGCAAGGTTCAGGAAAAGATGACAGCATTCCTACCCAGGTACAGTCAATATGCAACTCACGCGCTTGTTATTATGGAGTGGTAGTACATCAAAAGTCCTCACACTTCGAGTCCGTCTCGCCATGCCACGTGCAGCGATGCCGGATCCTGTCAGAACGCCACCTGTCGTAATGACCGCAGCACCCCCTGCTCCTGCAAGGAAGCCTGTCGTTCCTGATATACCGACAGTGGTAAGCGCAGCGCCGAGGCCTGCCCCGATGACAGGAGCCAACAACCCAGCTGATAATCCGATAACGAGACCACCCCCTGCAAACAAGATGAGCCAATCATACCAAATGCATACGCTCGACTACTTACCTAGCGTCGCAAGGCCCATCATCACATACCTCTTTTTCCGAGCAGCCTTGGAGGACTCATCGATAATCTCTTGATTTTCCAACTTTTCGACGCCCTCCTGAATTTCGAGTGCTTCGGTGACGCGCCGCTCGAACTTGGCGACGTCAATCCAACCAAGTCCGAGTTTCAGTGCGACGTTTTCTAGCAGCACGCGAGAACGGGCGTCATAAACACTGTCGGCAACTAAGATGAGGAACAGGTCGCACAAAACTGTCCATCGAATGTCAAGCGTGACATCCTTGTCGACGGACGAGAGCGTGATTGAAACGCCAGGTAGAGATGATGAAGCCACGGAGGTATCTTCTAGGACACGAGTGGTCGTCTGAAATGTGGGTGTTGTCGGCGACGGTGAGGGAACTGGAGATTTGGGGGGTGCTAGAATGATGTCCTGTTCTATGGGACGTGACGCTTTCTCCATTTCCTGTTTCTTGGCTTCCACGGGATCATATTCTGGATTGGCGATCGTATGTGTCGTCATCAAAGACGGAGCAAGATCGCTGGCTTGGACACCATGCAACGCAAGGCTGTCTATCATTTTTTGCTCTGTGGACATGTGTTAGGGCATATCGTTCATCCATCAGAAAACAAGGGCAAGAATGACGAATAAGATACCTGCAATCTCGAGGTCCATGTGATAGTAGAGTCTTCCCATCACCTTCAATGCCCAGAGCTCCATGCTGTGGATAGCATTCTTGAACTCTTTCTTCCGTGTATTCTTCTGCCTTTGCATCATCTCCTTCGCAGTAAGGGCACAGAGGCCGACATATGCGATACGCTGCGCCTCGGTAAGCATCTTCTTCGTCGTCTGCATCTGACCCAGCGGCGTCATCGCCTTATCCTCATCGAAGAGATATCGCGTCCGTAGATGCACCTCATCCGCCTCATCCTCCTCATCCCCTCGCAAGCGCGTATACTCGTTTTCGTTCTGTTCTGTTTTCGAGCGCCATTGCGAGCCTTTGTCATCGAAATCGATGAGATTCCCCGTTGCATTCCCACCCGAGTGCGAGTGGACATGGGACACGGCTTTCTTGGAGACGTAGTGGTATTTCTGTTGATCCTCCATGTCGAGACCGCTTGCAAACTCGTCTTCTTTGACGACGGGCATTTCTTGCCAGCCTTCTTCGTCACCGTCGTTAGCATCCTCATCGAACGAAAAGGGGTTGTTGGGTGTCGCCATTTAGGCTGTTTGTTTCAAGTTGACGGACCTGCTCGAGTGGTTATGTCCAAGATCCTTGTACATGTCAGTTTCCCACGACTATGTCTATTAATTAAAACGTCAAAATGCAATGGACGACGTTGTATCTTCATTCCAATTCTTTGACCACAAAGACTCTAGGTTCTCCGATGGGACGAAGTTGGCACTACGATCAATGCAGATAGCGGTGTTCCTGTTTACAGACATGTGCGAGCCGGAGACCCGCCTTAGTGTATTATGTAGGACGATTCCAGACACCATTCACACATGGTTGAACCTCTCGATCTTACTACGAAACTCCACAAAACAAAAGATGTAATCGGATTAACAACGATGGTGCGTGTTGTCTCCTTATTCTCATTCAGACGCTGAACCACCTTCACCGTCTTCGGGCACGTAAATTAGCACACACGGCGACAGAAAGCAACGAACGGCTAAGCCAGCTCACCGCTCGCAATGTCATCTACGTCGAGGATGGCACTTACTTGTCGTGCAGGTGGAGTCGTTAAAGAAATCACCTCCGTATCGTTTGGAGAGTAAATTCTCGAAAGGGCGTTTGGCGTCTGACCCGCTTTGTTGGTCAACCGGATGCTGATAAGATCCGTCAAAAGAAGACGTGTACAAAGGCAGCCATCCAAGTGATGATACGTACGAATCGACAGCACCGGCCGTCTCGACAAGAGCAGACACGATCGCGTGACGGATATCCCGATCTTGGATCTTGACAGCGAGGTGGAGAGGTGTGTCGCCTGCGGAATTCTGTGGATCGACGTCGCAGCCGTCGGCTTCGATGAGGAGGTTGACGTTCTCGACGGAACTGCTCAGGACGCTGCGACGATGGATCCAGGACGCAAGGTTGAAACCGTATACTAGTAAGATGACGCGGACGCGGAGAGGGCGTGAAGAGCTACGTACGCGAGATGAAGAGCTGATGAGAAGATGGAATATCAGCGCTAGATCGATGGCAAGATACAACAAGAGTGCGAACGCGTGTTTCCTGAGCTAGAGTCATTCCCGGGCAAGGTTGAGCGGGCTGTACGGGTTGACTTTTGGTGCAGGGGGGAGGACCTACAAGTCGGTACAGTTGATGTCAAAAAGAAAACTGTCTTCGTCTTCTGGGTCTCTGTATTCGGCGCTCGTTAATAGTTCCTCGACATTGCCATCTTGTCGGGCTGCTGCAAGCAATTGTTTATCTAGAAACGCGATCAATGAGACCTTTGGGACTACGATGATGGCTAGATAGTACTTACTGAGGAGCGTCCGGTGCTCGTCATCCACAGTCATTGTAAAACTAGGTAAAGGTAGTAAATGTACGAGATTGTTTGATTGTTTTCCAGGCTTGGACTGCTGGCACTGTCACCAAAGGGTCGCGATGACGGCACGCCGGGGCGGGATCAATACATCTACTAATCAGACTAATCTACTGGTAAGTTTTCCTGACTCGAACTTTGAAGTCACCGACATCCTTAATGATGACCTTCGACGGCCACAGCGATGATGACGAGGCTGTGGGTGGACGCACGAACAATTCGAGTCCAAGTACTTACTCCTTGCAGGTAATCATATCCGAAGGACCTACGTCCATCGTGACCAGCATCGGATCCGAGCTGCCAGATGGCCCTCGGTTCGTCGCCGTCAAAACGTCCACCACGACGCACCCCAAAGAGCCTCACGACATCATCAAGGAAGTTCGTCTACTCGCTTCCCTCTCGCATCCAAACGTACGTTCCATCGTCCTCGCGCTACACGCATCCTGATACCTTTGACCCCTCTAGATCATCCCGTTGTTCAAACAAGAACTATCCCAGAGATCCAAAGATCTCAGCTTTTGGATGCCATACATACCCCACTCCCTCGACGACCTCCTTCAGTCCTCCAGATTCTCCCCACACCCCATCATCTCCTTTGGAAGTACTACCCCACCCTCACCCACCCCACGCGAGACCCAATTCGTCGTCCTTGCCAAGTCGATCATCTTTCAGGTCCTCTGTGGTGTGAGCTACCTTCACAGCGAACACGTCCAAATCGCACACCGGGATATCAAGCCCAGCAACGTCCTCTTGACCTCGTCAGGACGCGTGCAACTCATCGACTTTGGGATCGCTTTCCCGATCGGCGAAGAGGGCGCTGCGAAAGCGCGGGACTTGTGGCCCGAGTCTGCGGCACGCATGTATTTCGAGGTGTCAACGGGGTATGTGACACTGTGCCTCTGTACGCACCTGTAGTTTCCTTGCAGGTCCTGACGCACTCTAGCCCTTATCGTGCCCCAGAACTGCTGTTCGGTCCACGGACGTACGATGCCTTTGCCATCGACGCATGGAGCCTCGGCGTCACCATTTCCGAGTTTTTCACCTCACTGCGTTTACAATCAGACGAGGACGGGGAGGATCCTACTTTCGATCCGTATGAACCTGAATCCGGCTCCGAATCGAGCGCCGAACCGCGTCCACCCACTCCGCCCCCCACGCCATTCGTCATCCCGCAAGGAACACACCCGCGTCCAGGCATACCGACAGGTCGTTGGACACGTACCAGTCTCTTCAATGGGACGCGTGGCGAGATTGGCCTCGCATGGAGTATTTTCAAGATACGAGGTACGCCCAACCAGAATACGTGGCCGGTACGTCCCATCGTTCGCGCGCCGTCTTTTCGCGTTCGACACTCACTTCGAATCACGATCGTGTCTGTGGTCGTTGCGGTCTGGCGCAGTCTTTCCTGACCCTCCCAGGTGCGAACACACTATCCTTTGTGGACGTCGGCGCGGTCGACGTGTCATCGCTCCTCCCAAACTTGCCTCCGTCGATCTCGAGCATGCCCCTCGACACGAACACACACACGCCCGCCCCCGACTCAGTGCCATCCCCACTCGACCTCATCCATCGTTTTCTTGTATACGAGCCCGCTCGCCGACTTCATTCCTCAAAAGCCCTTTGTCATCCCTGGTTCACCTCCGAACCTGGATTGGTGCTACCCACAGATGATCGTACTGAGCACCCTCCGTGGACGGAAGCGGTGACGCATACATTCACATTGGAAGGGAAAACCCGTACGCTCGGGGATCTTTTGCAGATGTATGTCACGAGCAAGGCCTAGGTAGTGTTTCTGCCACCATGTTTCTGCCCGACCTGTCGCTGATCAGCTGGAGCAACTAGATCCAGGTATCATTACAGCAATATCACACCATACAAACCATCTAGCAGTACACGCAAAAAAGGGGGGAAACAAGGAAAAAAAACGCGTACAACAGAGCAACAAAGCATTGATTCGTCTTACTTTAGAAACCCCACGTCGAAACTCGTGTCATGTGGTAGAGGTTGTCACTGGCGTCACGACCTTGGTCGGGACGAGAACATGATTGTCGATCGCAATACCTAGTACGGAGTGAGTATATAGACTGGGACGGAAAAGAAGGCGGGGGCATACTTTGGGTCACATTCGCAGTTTTGTAAATTCCGATCAGTCGATGGCTCAGCTCAAACATGTCGTTTCTATCATACCGTGTTCAGGTCCGGCAAAAAGGATGCAAAAAGAGAGTAACCAACGTACCTCAACGAGATGATGATGAACTGCCCATTCTTGGTCCGATCTTTGATGTAATTGGCGACGATGGACACGTTCCGGAAATCGAGTGCAGCATCGATCTCGTCCATAAAGTACAGAGGGGTGGGCTGTAGAACAAAAACCGATCAAATCAACCAAGAAAATCTCAAAAGTATGCACGGCCGTGGATCTTACCTTGAAGACATGGAGCGCAAACACGAGGGCAAGAGAACTCAACGTCTACGTGTCACGAGCCACGTTATTCTTCTCGTAGAACCACACGGGGGTACAACGCACCTTTTCGCCGCCCGACAGATTAGAAATGTTTTTCCAGCTCTTCTTGGGTGGCATCACGCTAAAAATGATACCCTCCGAGAACGGATCCATGCTGTCGACCAATTCCAGTTCGGCATTCCCTCCCAGAGTGATCATCTGTCCACAAGAAAACCGTAAAAAACGGTTCCCCCCAAGAAGGAAACCAGCACACAAACCTGGTACATCTCCTTCAGTTTCAAAGAAATCAAACTAAAGCCCGCCATGAATTCGTCCAATCGCTGTTTCCTGAGGTTGTCGTATTGCTGTTTCTGTGCGTCGCGCGTATCAGTGATTTGATCGAGGTCTTTAGCACGACGAAGGAACTCTTCCTCGCGTTTCTTGTAATCCTTGAGCACAGACAGATCAGGCTTCGCATTCGACAATTTCTCTATCGTGTAGGGGATCAATGACAAAAACCGGGCGGAGGCAATCAGGAGCGTACCATCAAGATACTCAGAATCAGCTACTAGGTCGCGCTTTCGGAATTGAGCAAGTTCCTCAACGCTGTAGGTATGCAACTCGTTCGAAGATTGACGTGGCTTTGATGGCTTCTTTGGTGGTGGTGCAGCTGGCTCTCCTGCCTCCTGTTTGACGTGCGGTTCTGAAGGCTCACCATTTGCCGGCGCCGCCTCTGCCGCCTCTTCCTCCTCCTCATCGTCGTCGCTACATCCATATATCAGTGAGATTGAGATCCACAGGAAAGTCAAACGACACTCACTCAATCTCCTCCAGCCTCAGTTTATCATGCTCCGTTTGCCAGTGCTGCAACGCCTCCTCATTCTCCGCAGCCTCCTTCTTGACATCGTTCAACTTTTGCGTCAACTCCATCTAACACCAGCATGTCAGAAAGCCAGCCAGTTAGCCACATCCCAGTCAACATCCAGCTCACGTACCACCTTGGCCCTGAACGCTTGTATCTCCACCCTCTTTTCCTCCAGTTGCGTCTTGAGCGTATTCAAATCGTCTCTTGAATTCTCCGCCGCTGCCTGAGCAGCCTCCACTTTTTCCTTGAGCTCCTCCAAATACCTGTTCACATCCTCGAGCTGTGTCTCCAATTGTTCGATCTCCTTGTCCGCCTCCGCCACGGCAGTGGCATTCCCAGCGATCGCAGACGCATGCTTGACCACATCTTTTTCCGCCTTTGCTTTCGCCACCTCCGCTTTCGTGGTCTCGTCGTTGGCGAGGTTAATGTGCAACTTGATACCGTCGACCGTCGAGCGCTGTTTCAGCAATCGCGAACCACCAATCTCGAGAATCTTCTTTTCGAGTTCTTTTATCGCGTTCTCGATCTTTCCCGATTTCGCTTGGAGGTCTTCTAGCTCAGTCGTCGTGGATGCAATTTTGCCTTCGAGCGCCTCGATTCGCGCCATGTCCCGAACGTCAGGTTTGCTCTGCGCCCTAAAAGATCCAACCAGTCAGCGCCCCATCTCTCCAGGACAATAGGACCAAGAAAAACGCGCGCCACATGGTGAGACCGACGACCTACGCACTTGAGATCACGCAACCGCTTCTCTGCCTCCTCGAGTCGCTTCCGACCGTTATTCACCCCCATCGTCAGCTTCTCCATCTCCATCTCCATCTGGGGTCCCGCAAGCGCCAAGCGCTCACCCTCACCCTCCAATCTTCTCAGTACTCTTACTGCCTCTTCAAGCTCCTTCGCCGCTCCTTCGCTCTCCTGTTCATACTGCCTTAACACCTCCGGCCTCATCGCATCCGCTGCCAACTTGGAGCTCATCCCTCCACGTGCGACGTGATTCCCACCACCAGACATCGTACCAGACGAATCGATCAACTGGCCCGCGAGTGTGACGACACGCCACCGCTTCGAGCTACCGAACGCGATCCGGTTCGCCTGTTCGAGGTCATCCGCGACGAGCGTGTTCCCGACGGCTTTATAAAACGCAGGTAAGAACTTGGGATCTTTGGGCTTGACGAGGTCGTACAACCGCGGGACGTTTTCGGGCGTTTGGATCCGTTCGTTGATGCGGTCGTGGGAAAGCTTCTCAAGGATCATGAAGGAAGCACGGCCGACGTTTTGCGAGCGGAGAAAGTTGATACACGCTTGTCCTTGGGCGACGGTGTCAACGACCATGTTGTGTAGTGCACCGCACGCAGTGGAGATGGCGACGTCGTATTTGTCGGGGATCGTGCCGAGACTGCCTAGGCGACCCTACAGAAAGCATATGCGATTTGTGTGCGGAAAGGTAGATGACGAGGACTACGCACGTGGAAACCGTCAATGCGCCCGCTTTGCTTGAGACGGGTGAGATGATCGAGGACCTTGTTTTGCGACGTGCTGGCAGCTTGAGATGCCTTTGCTTCCTCTGTCCTCTGTCGAAGAGACGATGCCTTGCCCCGCAACTCCTGTACACGAGCCTGTGCATCCTACACACGCAAACGGTCGTGAGTGACGAGCAACCTTTGTGTCCCAGTATCACAAAAAGTGCTCACATGGAAGGTCTTCGCGTGACCCTGGAGTTCCTGCTGCAAATGCGCCTTCTTCGTCTTCAAATTGTTTAGTTCATCGAGCTACAGCACCTAAACGTGAGTTAAATCCACAAGCGTGACATGCGACTAACCTTGGCCTGTTGCGCTGCCTGCTGCAGCTCAAGGTCATCCTGGGCATTCTTGGCCGCGTCCTTGAGACTGGTGGACTTCCTCGTCAATGCATCCCTCTCACTCGTTGCTACATCGATCACTGCCTTTTTTGCATTGATGTTGGTAGTCCAAGGCTGGAGCTCTTTCTGCTTGACCTCTATCTGATCGTGGAACACCTGCGTCTTGTCTGTTGCGAGTGCACAGGATCAGTAAGTTCACGGAAACGGCGCAGATATATGACGCACCTTTCAAACTATCTCGGATGCTTTCGAGAACATCCTCTTCCTTCTTCAGGTTTGCCTCGTGCTCCTCAATCTCCGCATGTTTCCGGTCAATCTTGGCACCACTCTCTTCGATCGTGCGTTCAGCCGTAGCTTTCGCTTGTTCGTCCTGTGGGGGGAATTGGACAGCATCTAAGAGGATGATGCACAAAAAAAGAGAGAGAAAAGCGCACCTCCTGAAGCGTCTTTTTTAGTTTCTTCGCCTTGGTATTGGCATGCTTACGCCGTTCTTCAAGCCCGACAGCTTGCTTCTCGTGCACAGTTTGATCCTTGACGGCTGCTTCGGCTGCGGCTTTCACTTCCTAATTGAATGAGAAAGATACAAGACGCGTGATGGTGAAATAGGATCTGAAACGGATCACAAGGGACAAACCTCGTATGCCTTCTCGCGTTCTTCAAAGTGCTTCTCCAACATCTCTAGATGGGTGATATCATCCTTATTCCTCTCCGTCTCAGCATCTAATTCTTTCTGGTATTTCGTCTGTACACGAGCACCGTCAGCAGGTAGTGCAGGACAAACGTCAAACCACTTACGATCTGCGCTTTAAATCTGCCCTCATTATCTAAGCACTTCCAGAGGTACCACTGCCAAAGCCGACTCTGTGCTCTCACGTGGTCGTTGAACAACCTCAGGTAATCCAACGCCTCCTTCCTCTGTGCCTCAAGTGCATTCTTCTCCCGCTCGACGATGCGGAGCCGGTTCAACTTCTCGCTTCGCTGGTCGGTGAGGGCCTCCACCTGCGCGAGCGCTTCTTCAATCGGAGTCTTGTAGGAGGAGGTACCGATAATGTCTTCGAGGTACTCGAGCAACCCATCTTCGTGTTCGTTCTGAGCTTTAGGCTTCATCTGTGCAATCGACTCGACTTCGCCCTGATCGAATCATACGTGAGGTCAGCTGCAAACAGAAGACAGAACAAAAAGTGATAGCGGGTGGAATTACCTGCAGTATGAGAAATCGTTTATGGTCGAGATCGATTCCCCGACCTTTGAGGAGCGTCTGTACCTCCGTAAAGTTGCTGGCGCGTCCATTGATCGTATATTTGCTTGAGTTATTCTTGGATGCTATCCGCGCCACAACCAATTGGGAGTTTGGTACCACATTGTACGCGTCAGGACCAGGCTATGCGGCGAGTGAGGAAATACAGAAAGAAATCTGACGAAACATCCATACCAAATCAATTATATTCCGAAAGTGCACTTCAACGCTGCATTCGTCGAGATCGGGGAACCGAGCCGAGTTATGGATCAACTCTGACAGTTTACCCTGACGCATTTTTGATGCACGGTATCCAAACACGAACAACAGCGCGTCGATCGTGTTCGATTTGCCCGAGCCATTGGGACCGACTATTGACGAGAAAGACTGACCCCAGACATAATTAGCGTGAGTGCGCCGAACGCAGACCTCCAAACACACCTTGTGGAAAGGTCCGATCTCCTGTCTCCCTGCGTAACTCTTGAAGTTGACCAATACCATTTTGTGAATGACCAATCGAGCGTTTGGCCCCTTGGCCTCTTCTACTGGAGGTAGTTGTGGTTGGGTTTGCGGTCTGACTCTAGGTTCTAAGAGGGATTTCTCTTCTTCTTCCTGCTCTACTAGTAGCGCACGTTTTGAGGTCCGGGACGCCTGACTTGGGGAACTGTTCCTGTTAGCATCTTGTCGTTTTCCGCGGCGCGGGGAGGCTCTGTACTCTTGATCAAAGCCGCCTAAATCATCCTCTTGCTCTTCGGCTGTAGCTTGCTCTTCGGCTGTATGGTCTCCAGGGGACATAACGGGCGCTGACTTGCGCGGTCGTGGTGTAAGGACAGTATCCTCCTCGTTTTCCTTTTCCTCGAATGTTTCAGCGTTTCTGGGGGACTTCGAAGAGGATGTGCCCGTGGACTGTGACTGTTTGGGTGCGGGTTTACCAGAGGCTGCTTTGCGACTTGCACCTCTCTGAGTTGAGAGGGCGTCGTCGTCGTCAGAAATAGGGATTACATCCTCTTTATCTTCTTCGTTTTCTTGTTCCCCTTGTCCCCCCTCTTCCTCAACATCGCTCTCGAGAAATATGGGTCTGCGAGTTGAACGGGTGGTCTTTGTCGTTTTCGAGGACGGGGGCTTGGCTGAGGAGCGTCGAGTCTTGGGTACAGGCGGCACGTCCACGTCTTCCTCCTTGACCAACTGGCGGGATTTCTTCCGAGCAGGAGGTCCACGCTCATCTACATCGTCATCCCGCTCATGCTCTTCATGTACTTTATCCAGATCTGAGCCCTCTTCTACCTCAGGAACCTCCTGCAACTTCTTTGTGCCTCTTGTCTTCGTAGAGGTCCTGCTCGCGGGATCCCTTGAGGTTGACGTAGTGGATGCAGGCTTTGCACGCGTACGCGAGGATGAGGATGCAGGCTTGGACCTTGATGTCGACCGAATCACCTTTTCTGTCTCAGTGTCTGTCTCGTCCGCTGCGACTGACTGGCCGCGCTTCCGCTTGCCTGTGGTGGCATCAGAGGGTGTTGAACTCGACCCTGCTGATGTAGGTTGTGTATCTGGAGCGCGTGTGCGAGAAGATCGTCGTGGGGGCATCACGGGCGCGGGGACAACGTCGTCGTCGTCGTCGTTGAGAGAGACGCTAATTGACTCGCGCGCGAACTGTCACATGTCACGTGATTTAGTCATATCACTCGATATGCAGGCTCCCACCCGCCTCTTTGCCGACACCAGCAATAAATCCTACCCCAAATACCCTCTACCTTAGTAGATGTAAAGGGCACAGATAGTAGGAAGGCCCAGCATGTGTCCCAGCATGCCCTCAGCATGTCCTGTGGCATGACTCTCAGTGCACCCTTTGCCATGCCCCTTGGCATGCTCCTTATCCCCTATCAGCAATGACCAGCTTACTCAAGCTAAGCCACCATCCCACTTAACCCTCTTGCCCTTTGCCATCATCATTGTTGTCATTACCATTTCTGCTGTTGTTCCTGCTGCTGTTCTCAATGCTGGTGTCACTATTCCCCTCAGCTCATCACACCCTGTTGCATCAGGAAATCCCCAAGAAAAAGTAATATCATATATACCTTTATCTATGCTATAAAGCCTTGTAACATATATAATGATGATACACACATTGGTAAGACTATACAATATCTGGGAGCATTTATACCATTGATTAAATCTATCATTGTTATTGAGTTGACAATATTTGCCTATGTGTGTTACAATTTTCTTCCTTTCTCTTGTCATACTTCTTCTTTTCTTTTTGCTACTATAGGAGAGAGAATACTCCACCCCTTTCTTATCTCAGCTTACTGTTTACTTTGTTATCTCGGACTTATCCACTCCTCCACTGATTCTCTCACATCAGTCTGTGTCCCCCGTTTCCTTCATAT
>JBBPLM010000193.1:8581-22026 GCA_038089795.1 Pulchroboletus neoregius | reverse complement strand
CCGGAAGACGCAGTAAGAGTTCCCTTGGTATTTCTGTGAGCGTCAAGCGTTATTTTCGTTTGGGCATGGGGCTCAGCGACTATGGTTAATACAGCAGAATCGGCGTGCTCGAACACAGATTTAGTGTCGTTTCGCTGCAACGTCGTGCGTGTATCTGACTGCACAGACACCTTTTTGGGTGTCGCTCGAACTGAGCTACCGATCGACAGGTTTGGCACGTTTTCCTGACGAGATGAAGCCACATTAGATTTGCTTGTTTCCTCCACTTGGCGGTCGCTAGTGGGTCGCATGACTACGTTAGTGATGGCTTGCAAAGCGATATGAAAAACGCTCACAAAGACGGTGTGGTCACAGAATGCTCGTGACCGAGTTCGATCTCTGCTTCAACCCGCGTATGCACTTTTTGTACACCGAGTTGTTCGGAGTAACCCAAAGTGATTGCATTCTCAACAGCGTGGGTAGCGGAGTCGCTTATCCGAACTCCCTCTTCAACCATGGCTGACGGCAAGGAAGCCAACTCTGACCGTGCAGACGATGCGGATGAGGAGGCGCTCGGCGACCGACCTGAAAGATCGCCAGCCTCACTATGATATTCGTCTTCAGTCATCTCCACCTCAAATGTTTCCTGTGACCTAGAACAAGCCAATGAACCAATACATTTGCAACGGTCAGCACCACGAACCTGTTTAGATCTTTCGAGTAGTAAAACCCCTGCCCATCGTCTGTATCTACTTCCTGTTCCAGGGTAGTGCGGGTCTCAATCACGGAAAGCTGTTCGGATTGATAGTCCACGCCTCCCATCCTGGCTTCACTCGCCGTGGCGAAACCAGGAAGGGAAGTAAGGCACACAGGGGGAGACAACGTGTTTGAGGACGATCGAGCAGTCGCAGACCCGCATGCGGACGTTTCATCTCGAGATGTGCAAACACTAACTATGGTTTGACGGGCAATCAGTGAGGGCGATTTAGACGGTGAATCTTCAACGGCAAAATCAGAATCAGCCTCCTCCACAGCTGCACCTGGTCTCTGTGATGTATTGCCAAGCGAACTAAAGAACAAGAAGATCAGGCGACCGGAGATTCCACAGAGCACAAACCACATACATCTGCTGACTGGAAGTAGAACACGCATTAAACGACTCTTGATGATTTGTTTCGCCACTGAGCAGTCGTTCTGTATGTCCATCTTCTCCATCATATGTTGAAATTGAGTCGGAATGATGTAGTCCGGTTCTATGGTGACTGTTGCTGTACGAATTTATAACGGACGAGCGAGTAACGTTTTCCGACTGTAGTCGAATCGAAACCTCTGCATCTGCCGATTCTAGTAAGTCAATACCCTCAAGGAGGGCCTTGCCACCGTGAGATGAGACAGAGTTGAGGCGCGAGGGACTAGGACTCTGAGCGCGTGCGACGCGGCCCGAATTCGACAGCTGGCTGATCCCTTTCGATGGTTGGTCCGGTTCTGTCTCCGAAATCGGGCTGGCGATACCATGAAGTTCACTCGTAGCGACGACCAAAAGAGATCAACTTACCTAGTCATTCGCGACGATCCGGATGCATTCCCTACATCCAAAGATACCCTGGATGACTCAACGGAAATTTCACGCTGCTCCTCTAATGTGTTCGACCGGATCGTGTCATCAGCCTTCGCCATCGCTTGTGTAGCTTCGTTATGTTGTGATGTCCTCTCATCGCGCCGGCGTGTCTCCTCTCTCCATGTCAGATTGTGAGGTGTTTCTTCGACTGAATATGCGGGATCTCCGCCCAATGACTCTCTCTTGCGCTCCCTGATATCAAACCATATTTGAGCACAAAGATCTCCGGAAAACCTGATGTCAGATCACTCACGAAGATATTGTATGTGTTGTCAGCTTGCATTTCTCGATGTGATCCATATCCTGCGCGTCCGCCTTGGAATCTACACACTCAACCTCAGCTTGTTCGTTGCTCTTTTGAACTGCCAACTTCCCGGTTATGCATGCTTCGGACACCTTCGCACAAATATCTGTGTGCACGACGGCCGAGCTCTCGGTAAAGTGCGGAACATCCGAACTCGTCCGAACTTCCAATGCCGAAGCATCTGTCAAGGAGATTAGTCCGGCTCATCCAGAGGTCAAGACGATGAACGTGCCCGTGTTGCAACGAGAACCATTCGCATGCTTGTGCACTTCATTAGCCTCTGGAAGTGGTGTCTTTATCACAGTGGGCCTTCAAGCGACATTAGCGTACAACCTAGTGCGGCATGCTACGTCACGCACCTGTTAACGACATCGGCGCGATCTACTGCGATATCAACAACATTGTATACGGTCGTGGCACAAGTCCTTTCTGCGGCGGACGCATCGCGAGGGCTCGCGGCACCGAACCTGTGAACACCAGAAACTCGATCGAGCTGCTCCTCGGTGACTGTAACGCGATCCAATCGTTCCACCGATCGAGTATCGGTGGAAGCTTCAGAAGACTTGGAGGACAAGACTGTTTGGTTCTGGTTGAGAGAAAGCGAAATACCGAGGGTAGTGTCTGGACTCGCATTTGGGGATATTTGAGTGGAAGGTCGAGGTTGGCTACTAGTTTGTTCAATGCGGTCACTGTGACAGACTTCATCTTCCATTTTCGACGTTGAGCTAATCCCGTCGTTTTCTTTTCGGGTCTGCCCCCCGGCTTGCACGTGCACCGACGCTACTTGGGTTGGCTTCCTCCGATTAGAAGATGTGTTTTTGATAGTAGGTCCTTTGGCCGCTGGCGTTCGTTGTGCAGAAACTGTCTTCTTAGCCACGGGGATGCTTTCGTTAGTATACACGTTCGTTCGAGCATCCACAGCTGAGATGCCTTGAGCATGTTTATGGACCCAGATGAAAGAGCGACTCAAAGGAGAGCTTACCTGGACGGCTATCCGCGTGATTAACACGTCTTTGGTCTTCGCCCGTCTCGAGTCGAGATGTTCGTACATTATCCGAACTGTAAGAAAGTTAGCATATAAGTCAAGTGATCTCTGATTTCACGTACCTGCTACGACGGGTCTCAGTTTGAACTTTATCAAATGCAACCGCAGCTTGAGTCCGCGTTGTTGTCGTCTTTGGGGAGAGTGGCGAATCAACCACCATTGTCTGTTGTTGCGCTGTGCGATTCACCGCCACATCCTTCTCAATCGTTAACGCTTGGTTATCCTTGATCGTAAGAGTTTCCGTCCTGACAGGAGAATCGCGATCATGGGTGACCTTGTTGCGATCGTCAAGTTTGACCTCTGCATGCTCTGAATCTTCCTTGTGTCGAGACTCGGCAACAACTTCGAATGCAGCAGCGGCAATGTACGCCGTCGCGAGTACAGCAGACACCATCGAACCCTCATGCTTGGAGGAAGTCGACTGGGAGCTAACATTGTCAGCAACAATCCCACTTACCTTGCCTTCCTCTTCCGTTTCGTCCACGACACCCAGGGTGTCATTAATCGCTTTACGATAGGTCCTACATTCAACTCACTCGTCAGTACAGGAAAAGAAACAGCTCTATGCCTTACCTAGCCTCGTTCCGTCTGAAACCATCTTCTTTGCGTTCTTTCGATGTCACCAAGGAAGCGTCCGATTCGTCATCATGTCTCAAATACTCGTTGAGAGGCACTTGATATTTTTGTCGCGTGCTCGAGGCCGTCGTATGCGTCCTTTCATCCCAACTGCGACTGACAGACGCTGCATCGGCCTGTCGGAATTCCTCATCTTCAAGTTTGCCCCGGCGATACCCCACATCTTTGATGCGGCTTATATTGTTTAAGCCAGAAGGACTAGGAGAACGTCAGACAATGACCAACGCATTCTATACGAATACCCACGAATGCACTGAGGCAGACTCGGAAACTGGGTTGGTCGCCACCGACACCTTGCGCGAAGTTTCCACGCTTGCTACCGTGCCCTGCGCGACTTGAGATAGTGTGCCGAAGACATGCGGAACGGGTTTCCGTGGCAGGCGCTGTTTCTCCCGTCCCTCATGCGCATGACCATCCGAAGACAAGGAACCAGACATCGTCACCCTTGTATCAGCTTGCGAGTGGGAATTGGTGCGTGTTCTTGTAGCCTCTGTGGCTTGAGTATCGTCATACTGACTGAAAGAGCGACCTCCCGAGTGACTTCGGCTTCCGTGAGTATCTGCGCCATGCAAACCAGTAGAACGCTTACCTTAATCCCAGAGAGGTAGGTCGGTAAGGACTAGCATCATCAAAGACATTATCCTCTTTGGAACGCTGAGTCTGGATCTTTTCGATTTCATGGATATGGGTGTCTTGTGTCGACACGTAACCACGACGACTTCCTCCAACGTCGTCACGTTCGGCCACGTAGTGGGCGGTATGCCACTTGGGACCAGATAACTGCGGACCTGCAGGCGAAGAGGGCCGAACACGACCTTGGCTTCCCAAAGCCCAAGACTCCTCTACGTCGACGTCCTGTTGTGTTGTCTTCGACACATGTTTGTCGAATTCCACGTCGTGTGTTTTCGTGACAACAGGTGCCCCAACGGTTTGTCTGAATGGCAACGTCAAAGAACGACCTCGCATGAAAAGATGACTACAAACGTCGTGTCAGACAGATATTGATCCTTGAACTTTTCCTGAACGGCCGCGCCTGTGGAACGTGCATAATCCGAGCTCCGAGTCACCGCAATATTGTCTTCATCGGCGTCCGCAATCAGAAGGGAAGGAGAAATGACAGGAGAATCGTCGGTATGACTTGCAGCGACAGCTGTGGGTACAGCCACCGCCCCAAGCGAGGATGATATGGCACAGGTGCTAGAAGATGTCTCCCGTTTACCTGACAACGCTACGTTGGAACTGAATCGATTGCGGTGAGCATCGACATTGATTTCAAGAGGCTGTATCCGAATGGGTGGGGATTCCGGAAGATCGCGACGGTTGGCGCTAGGCGACACAATGATCAACGGTACTGCAGCGGCTGGGCTGGGCGGCTGGAGTAGCGTCGACTTGTGACCCTTGAAGCGATAAGGAGACCTAGCTGAGGACTCCACCGATGATTCCGTTGCTACTAAGCGGCGCAACTCAGTCTTGGCAGTAGTTCCGCGGTCGCGAGCTTTGGGACGATTATGATCGACACCAAATGTCACCTCACTGTATGACGATCAGTACAAGGTACTGTCATGAAGACCGCAACAAACCGTTCATCAGTTTCTTCTTCTACGTCGGCCAAGGATTGCCCGATTGACCGGAGAGGGGTAGTCACACGTGTCAATAGTGGCTGCATTGCGGAGTCCCGAGGTAGAGGTCGAGTATGTGGCTTCCTTTCATGAGAACTTGCACCAGCCCAGGCTTGGTTATGTGATCCAATGTCCGTATCACTGAGAGAATTGCTATCTTCCGTATACTCGGCGTGAAGCGATGAGCGACGGTGGCCTGCTCCGGATAGATCGAAACCAGGTAATTGACGACGACCAGTCAGCGGAGAAGATACCCTGACTGCACCAGACGACTTGGCATGCCTACAAGACAATTCAGAGAAGAACGATTAAAAAGTAGAGCAGAAACGAACGTCAGACGGTCAGGAGACAGCTCGCTCTCAACATCTTGGTGGTTGCGTCTGATGACATGTTCAATGGATCGAGCCTGCTTCTGAGGGGAACCAACTGTAGGAGTCGAACCCGCAAAATCATCATTGAATGACTCCGGAAATGAGAAATGTCCGATGGGGGAGAGACAGCTGTTAGTACGAGGGCTCGTCGCTATGGGTACATCGTGTGTGAAAATGTCATCATTCCGCTGCTCCAGAATGGTTTCTACGCGCTGAGAGCTTGTAAGACGAGCTGGCAGCAGAGCCGAGAGCGAGCGAGTTCGACGAAGAGATCGAGACTGCTCAGAAGTCCCTGCATCTTGTTCGTTGATAGTAAGATCGGGGCTCCTGATGTAAGGGTCAACACCAGACGAATGGAAAACCGCAAGACAAACCTATGGGATTGTGCAGTAGTGCTCAGCCTGCAGATCTTCTGGAATGCCTGCCCAATTTCAGGGAATAACTTTGAGGACCGTTTGGCTTGCGACTTTGGTATCTGGCCATCTTCAACATCAAGAGAGTCGCACCCACATGTTTGGGAACAAGAGTGCACCTGTAGAGCCTGTGATGCAGACTCAACACTGAAAGACTCGCTAGCTATATCGTCCTCATGATGTGTGGGAAGAATAGAAAAAGGTGAAATCTGAGCGAACTGCGTAGTCGTCCTCGCTCTTTCCGTTTCGAGGGCTGCCGAGGAACATATTTCTTCTATTACATGACGGCTAATGGGGGATAGAGGCGAGCTACAATGATGCTTGTCGATAGAGTAATCACGGCTAAGAAGAGTACATGAGCCAGAAAATTGATGATTGACGTTATGAACAACAGGTACCTCCGCTCCATGGACATGGCGCAATGCATTCTATTATCTGGAACGACACGCAAAATATCGCTATCCAGTAGCATGCTTGCCGCGACCTCGGTTTGAGAGGAGTTGTATGAACGTTTCGCAGTGTTCGAGACGATGAAAGTGCTTTGTTGGAGACATTGACGTTCTTGGGTGATATTCCATCGCAATTCGGTCGCGAAACAGAGGACTTCATATTTCCTTACCTAGTGAATGTGATCACGAGAGTACCAAGAGGTGACATGCACCTATCACTCACGGTCAGCTGTCGACCAGCATATGTTATAAGGGCACCGAACGGCAGTCCAGTGCCCGCCTTGCCGATGCCTGACACAGTTGATTGTGAACAAAAAAAAGGGTGGAATGTGTTCAAACTCTTACAATAGCGACCCTACGTTCATCCCAGCCAGATAAGGTAAACATTAGATCGATATATAGGAAGTAAAAGAGAATGACCTTACATCTAAAAATGCCCGTGCAATGAACTGAGGCCCACCATATACTTCTGAGAATGGTACGGCATAGTCTGGTATGACGTTGTCCAACACAAGCACCTAAAGAGCATCAGGAGACAATCTCTAACAAAGTCCCAACACTCGTGATCGAAACCTACCCAAGCGAGCGGGAGTGGTGCTCCATGAAGCAGAGTATCCTGGGTGCTTTTTCGGGC
This sequence comes from Pulchroboletus neoregius, assembly GCA_038089795.1. NCBI lineage: Eukaryota > Fungi > Basidiomycota > Agaricomycetes > Boletales > Boletaceae > Pulchroboletus > Pulchroboletus neoregius. The sequence continues at coordinate 14,958 of JBBPLM010000193.1, read as the reverse complement.
ATGTTCAAAGAGTTGATCACGTCGCGAAAGTCCGCCCTCTGTCGGAGACAATGCTGCTGTATGATGCTCTGCTAAAAACAAGTTACGGCAGTCGACCCGGGGGCCTATATTCTTCTTGAGAGGAGAAAGATTCGGATTGTCTAATCTGAATGGTAACATCAAGGGTGTAGGGAAGGACGAGCACTGGAATTGTACCCCAACACCTTTAAACGTTTCAACGAAATTATAGATATCGTCAAGTCGTGGCCTTTTGATCGATCCCTGTGAGGATTTGGATCCTGTGAAGCACTAACAATTTTGGAGCCGAAGAGTGGTTTAACTCGGATCAAGGAAGGCCAGGGCCCCAGGAAACTGGGGAGTGCCGCCTAGACCAAAAATGGAGATACACGCAGCGTCTGACATACTATGGGCGCAAATGCACTTGCCTAGGTAGGCATATCTGCAGACATTCCGCCTCGCGTTTTACATGATGTTGAAACTAATAAAGCAAGGGCACAACTTACTATTTGCACATTAGCTGCGGTGCCCAACAAAAACCTAATCGGTGTGAGGCGTAAATGAAAACGCTTTCCGACAACGTTGGACTGCGAAGCCCAACCACAATCTGTCTACGATGTGCAGGAGTTCTGCCGGGATGCAATGTGCCCTTCGGAGCCTTCTGCACCCTGGGTCAAGGGTAATAAAAACGCGTAGTCAAAGCTGCAGGTGATTCTGAAGGCAGTGTCACCGCGTGTTGTCATGGTGTTCCAAGTGAACGTTCCGTCCGAAGTTCGAACGAACAGTGGCGTCCAGTGCCACCACCTGTCGCTTGACCCCCCAAGTGGGTCGGAACAGCACTACACGAATTGTTTGTTGACATTGTGACTGCTCCTGATTCGGGCTCACACACCCGACCGTACCGTATACTCTACTAGTGGTAAGTCGGATTCCTCAAGGCAAAGCTGTAAGGGTGAGGGAGCTCAGTCGGATGACAAGTCGATGAGCGCTAGCCATCAATCAGGTAAGTTGTGGTTCCCCGTTTGTTTTTTCCTCGAGGCTTGTCATGTGGGTTCAGGGACGATAGCATGTTTGGGGTAAGAATCAGTGTGCTCTACCATCATAACAGGGAATCAAACTGAACCCATCACATGGGCCATTTTCCTTGCGGAGGCATGGTTTCCAAGGTCTCCATCCCAAGGTTCTTCAGCTGCATGGAAGAGCCTGTTCCAGCTTGAAGGATGGCTGTGGAAATCGGCTTGGATCGGTAGGTTGGTTACACGAAATAGAATACCCTACGAACTTGGAAGTGATCTGTGAACGTCCCAATAAACAGCTGAAAATCCATTTTGATGTCGGTAGATGTATGACTCGTCTGGGACCGCCGACTCGCAATGTGTGTCCAACTGATGCACGTCATTGTGCGCCTTCGTATCGATACATGGTCGTTCTGGCGTGATCCATAGCTTCTTCAGCCTATGCCTTGAATCTCCATCACCCTTGCCAGTGGGATGCTCTCGAGGTGTCCGTCTCGGCTGTCGCAAGTGTGTTGTCACAGCTCGTCGGCCGGGGGTTTCCTTCCATTGCTATGTGGCCTTTTCAGGGAGTTCTGGAAGTAATGGGGCCCCAGGTATGTCGTCGCCGACCCATGTGGTGTTGTTGACCGTGTGCGCTGTCACACTCGGGCCCCCTGAAAAATCAGAACTTGGATGACACTTTGCTTTGAATTCGAATCTGACCACACTAGAGTAGTGGTCGGGGGTTACCAGACATGTTCATTATGAGCGACGAGCATGATTGTGAATTGTGAAATATGCTTGGGTTAGGTTTTCTTGAGTGGCCAAATAAAGACAAATACCCTTGCCGAGTTCCTCCGATACAGTTCGCTTTGCTGTATCTATTCGAGTCAAGCAATAGTAATGCTTATGTTCATTCTCAAAAACTGATTAATAGTGATACAACATATCATACTGCCCAACAGGCGTAACTCCATAGCCAGATAACACCAACATGCAATGCCAGTCCACTCACGACAAGGACCCGGTATGTGAAAAGAAGGGGAGGAAATACGACGTAGTGACGAACGCACAACACGACATTCAATGATTTTTTTTCTTTTGGTACCACCCAGGTGTTTCGGAGGCTTACCCCGGACCTCAGACAGCCGCGAGTGGGACGATCTTGCCTTCCGCGTCACTGCTTGACCAATCATACGATTCCAAAACAGTCTTTTTGACTTTGAGTTGAATGCTACTCGACTGGACTGAAGAAGTAGCTTGCGATGAATCAGCGACTGCCCAGTCTATTGCACCAGACTGTGTAAGGATGAGTGATGTGTGACGATTATTGTGACGTTGAGCGAGTAACTCACCGCATCCACGGCATATGTGCCAGCCATCTCTGCCCTGAGAGATTCGCGGCTAAGAAGGGTATCCAAGAGGGTCTTGAAAAACGAAAGAAAGATTCAGGTTTGTGTACGGCACATTCATTGCGTTAACAACACTCACATTCGTGTAGATGCGACCAACGGGAATGGCGAACATGCCATAGAGACTCGTGTTCGGGAGAACAAGAAAAGTAACCAAATCGCCCATGGAGAAGATCCCGGCGAAGAGTCCCGTCTGAATGGCACCACGAATAAGTCGGTTGAGAACTGAATCGGTCCTGCGGAAACCAGTTCGAGAACGGGAGAAGATGATTATCAAAGTAACTGGTGATGGTAAATGGTTATTTGCATGTTATATAGGTTGAAATAAAGGAATATACTGGTGATGTACGCATCCACGATGACCTGCGTGGTCAACCAGGCAATCACGAGGGGCGTGATACGAGGTAGTTCAGACAACCTGAATGAATTTGATCAGTCTAATGCAGTATCTCATTCGTGAGACGTACACTTTAATGATCCAAGCCTCGATGCTGCAAGTTACACCCAGAACAAACGAAGGAATGGCTAGCATGAAGACCACGCCATATAGGACCTTGCTCTTGGTCAAACCCCAAATCCTATAACACGACGAAATTCAGTTTGGGATTGCATTGAAATACCATATACTCGCCTGAACCCTAGATATAATTGCGTCACCAAGGCAGCGAGCGCAGTACCGATGGGGGTAAATTGGTATGGCCATACAGACACTTGGAGGACCGTCACGACGAGACCGAAAAGGCGAGACGATTGCTTACCTGCAAGAGCAGCTGGATTGTCATAGTTCGTCACGCTGGCTTGCGGTGAGCATGAGTAAAACACAAAGGTTAAAGTGGATACGAACGTATAGTACCATGCCATATATATGACTCTATGGAAATAATTGAGTCATTCCCCAAAAACCAGATCAATGATACTCACGACACACTGTGGAACGTATCCAAAATGAACAGGAAGAGCACCATATACCTAAAATCACTTGTCAGGACTGTTCACTCGTGGATCGGTGAGCAACGAACTTTGTCCTTGGCCGATCATTGAATTCTGAAGTGGGTGTTAGATATCATCGATTAGAGTTCAGCTGAGTCTACATACTTGTCCGATAGTATGCCGCGAACTGGTACGCGACAAGGCCATAGAGGAACGTATTAACTTGGTTCACGACGTGTCACCGGCGTTGATGATACGGATCACCAATACTCACAGAATATGCCCACTAGGAGGGTACCTATAATTCGTTCCCGTTAATGAAATTCGTTCCCAATATCGAACCCTCGTTACACGCACCGATGGTCATGTCATACAAGCCCATTCTGAGCCAAATCGTTAGGTCAAGAAGAGCTGGATGATTGGAGGATCACTTCAAGGGATTGGGAGGGAGGGGATGACCTGATCAAAGCCCACTCGACTTATAGTATGCACGGACGACCCTGGCTGCCCTCAGAATATCATAGGGCCTGCATTGGTACAAAGTACGAAGACCCTCTTGACCTCTAACCAAATCAAGAGAACTTTCCGGGGCCGTTTTCTCGGATGCTGGTGAATGAACACTGTGCGAAGTGGCGCTATTCAGCATGTTTTTTGGATTATTTAGGAGGAAGGTTGCACTTTAGAAGACTGTCCAATGATGATCCGCCGACAAAGTTCAATTAACTTCGCCGACACACTTGCGTTCCATCTCGAATGGAAGCGGCGGTGGTAGGTGTCACGGACCTCCAATCACAAGTCGATTATTCATACTCTCACCTTTTCTGTTGCAACCACATGGTAACGAATTGTTGCAGCACTCCGACTCGCACGGCCATCTCAAACACTGATTGAGGTCGATATTACGAATCTCACACAGTATGACCCTACGGCGGAGAAACCTTGCATGCAAGGTTTTCTTTTTTCTTTTTCGGCTCAGGACTCTCAATTGCGCCTTGTTCAAGGTTACGAGAGATATCGTTACGATGGCCTTGCAGATAAGGCTGGCGCTATTCAGCTTTTGAATTGCTCTAAAATTTTACATCGCACGTGTGTGGGTTAGGTCCCTATCGCCTATCTTCGGAACCTGACAGGTCCGATTGCTGATTGGTACGGGAGAACATTCAGCAACACAAAATGCGGAGAACGTTAGTATTACTTGAAGTGGCGCTATTCAGTAATTTATATGGATGTCCGCCGGGCTGGTCGTGATCGGAGGTTCGTGACACGCGGAGAACGACTGCAGCGCCCGAGATAGACTCAAGATTTGACAAGACTAGGTTAAAGGCTGCGTAGATGGTCACGGGCAAGGCACTTACGTTCAAGATTTCAAGTTGTTTGCCTGGCAATTTCGACGTCCTCGAAAGAAACGGTTCAAACATTGGATTCTCGATACGACCGACGCTGTACCCGGGCCTGTGCTCCTACTACTGCGAATCATCGCGATCGAGAGGTAGGTCCAATGAACCAGCTGATCATCTTGACACACTACTGTTAGTAGTAACCGATAACTCCAACTATCCAGGTTTTGCGGGTCGATCGAGGTTGGTTCACGTACTCAATACTCTGATCGGAGGACCATAGTGCGTCATACACCCCACGGCTGGGCTCCTTGGGACCACGGTCAGGCTGTACTACTTGGTTTGGGCTGTGGGCGGCATGGCTGACCGATGAGTCCACTGGACCGTGCTGAGCGTTCACAGTGAGCCTGTTACTCACCATTCAACCCGGATCCTGAATTTTGAAATGCCTAATCTATTGTTCCTATTGTCGTAACGAGGGACCAACCATTGAAGGGACGATGTTCAATACGCCAACGACGTCGGGATTTCCCGACTTTCATAACAGCTGAAATTCTACAAAAAAGTTATGTAACATTTCTTTCAATTTGTACTAATACTATCCTGCGCTGACGAATCCATCCTGATCATGAGTCCTGACTCCCCTTCAAGACGGACACTTCGTGTCCATACCTTGGGGGCGTTCCAGGGTCCATCATGTATATATCTTGCCTGATCACAATCCATCCCCGCAGTTGTCCTTCAATCTCCCAGTCCTAGAATCGTGACTTCGCAATCAGGATTCAGAATGGGCTTGTATGATACAACAATTGGTGTGTGCAACGAGGTGTCCAATTTAGCGAATGGATTCTATTAACAGGATCGAATGATAGGTACACTCCTAGTGGGCATATTCCGTGAGTGTTGGCGATTAGTATCTTCGCCGTTGGTGACCGGTGACCCGTTGCGAACCAAGTCAATACTTTCCTCTACGGGCTTGTCACGTACCAGTTCGCGGCGTACTACCGGACAGGTATGTAGACGCAGCTAAACTCAAAGCGTCCATATTTGATGTCCCGCTCTAGAATTTAATGATCTGCCAGCTATAAGGTCGGTCAGTCACCGCGATCCATGAGTGTAGAGTCCTGAAAAGTGATTGTAGATATATGGTGCTCTTCTTGTTCATTTTGGATACGTTCCACAGTGCTTCGTAAGTATCATTGATCTAGTCTTTCGGAAATGGCTCAATTATTTCCATAGAGCCATATATATGGCATGGTACTATACGTTCGTATCCCTCTCAATCTTGGTTTCTACTCATGCTCACTCCATGCAAGCTTGGCGAACTATGACAATCCAACAGTTCTTGCACGTAAGTAATTGTCTCGCCTTTTCGGTCTCCTCGTAACGATCCTCGAAGTGTCTGCATGGCCGTACACATTTACGCCTATTGGGACTGCGCTCGCTGCCTTGGTGACGCAGTTGTATCTAGGTTACAGGCAAGCATACAAATATTACTAACTCGATTTCAGACTGAATCTATGTACCGTAGGATTTGGTGTTTGACTGATAGCAAGATCCTATACGGCGTGGTCATCATGGTGGCGATTCCATCGTTTGTCCTGGGTGTAACTTGCAGCATCGAGGCTTGGATCATTAAAGTGTACGTCTCACTAATGAGATACTGTGTTAGGCTGATCAAGTTCATTTAGGTTGTCTGAACTACC
>JBBPLM010000192.1:3293-13731 GCA_038089795.1 Pulchroboletus neoregius | reverse complement strand
CCCCCCCCCCTCTGCTCCTGAACGCGATCCAAAGTCTGTCTTTCTTCGCGACCGTCTTTGCTTTTTCAAATATCGGGTTCTCGATCTCACGAATTAAAAATAAATGGACGTTCAGCACTATAATAGTCTAGGTTGTGAGAGTCCCAATGATAAGTGTACCGTGGCTTCCCGAGACCCTGAACCTCCATCAAGGTCACTCCTAATGCACCTCGATCGTCCGGATGTTGTCTACCAAGTCGGTCAACGGCGCCTCCTCCCGAACCTGCACCGTGATCAAACTATCTGCTGCAATTCGTCTATACTCCACACGCGACAAGGGCTCGAACAACAGGGCCCCAAAGGGCTGCCTCAGACGAGCGACCAACCGCAGTGCTTGTATCATGTTATCATGCATAGTCTCCCTATCGGAGAACTCTTGGTCGAGCAAAGGCCGGATCCACGGATGGACGAGGTGGAGAACATTCATCCCAGTCAAGTTGTCCACAGTCTTGATCTCTATCTCTCCAAGTGTAGATATTGTTGCATGATATACACGGATGCGTGACTTGGAATCGGGACCTGACGCGTGGACCAGATCCGTGAGGCGAAAAACGATGCCTGGAAGGCGCAGTCGACTAGAAGCAATGGAAGGTGAAGGAAGCTCGTAGAGCCGATCATATAGTCTCATGACGAGGGTAAGGTCGGGTAAGGATGAGCGCAATTCTGTCACTATTCGATCTAGCTCGGCCGTTTCGATGAGTGGTGGAACGTGGGGCGGTACTAGTTGACTGTACACACTAAGGTTCATCGGTAGGCAGCTATTGTAGGTACCCGCCGTGCCAGTCCAAGCGAGAATGGTCACGTCGCCTGATCCTGTCAGAATGTGCTCCAGTAGACGACCCACCGCACGATTGCCCTCGCCATATATAACTGGGATGGCAGCATTGAAGATGCCGAGCAGTGAGTAGGCAATATCTTCCACAAGGGTCGTTCGGCGCGTCGAAGCAAGGTAGAGTTTCTCACGCACTCGGTGGAGGCCAGGACGAAGTACAGCCAACTCCTTTGCAGAAACCCGGGATACCTGCTCCATCTCTGAAATAACTGCAGGAGAGTGTTTGTGGTTGGACAATGTCAAGCCAAGGTATGGTTTCCAGTCCTCTGTGTAGAACTGGACGATCTCGGCGGCCACATATTCTTGGTATGTCCATGCACGAGTGTTCCAGATGCTCTCCCGGAGACCACCGGGCTCCTGTGACTGCGACAAGACACCGCGGAGGTATACAATTGTGAGGGATGAGCCATGATACCAGGTGAACATGGCAACCAAAGACTCTTGCAATACCACATGATTTGACTTGTCTACGCAGCATGTATCGCTCCATGCCCAATGGAAGCCAAAAGATCGCACGAGCGAGCAGAACATTTGCAACTTGGTGGTCTCGGGAGATACTTTGAGTTCATAGACCGTGATGTTCTCAACCGTCTGAAGGAGAGGTTCGTTGTCATCCCATTTGTGTGAGAGCATAACGTATCGATAATATTTCTTCACTTCTCTCTGAATACGAACGCAGTCCACTTGCGTTGTCATTGAGGACACGAGCTCGCTGTAGATCGGGAGTCCTTCGAATGCTAGAGCTTGCTGGGTTTTGTCCAGTAGACGACCAGTGGTTGTGTCGATCAGTACGCGCGGTATGCCGCGAATGGTCTGTGCAATAATGTTCCGAATCTCTACTGAGGGATCGACGTATTGGCGACGAAGTTCTGTCATCAAATGCACTCGAAAATAATCCTTCCATGAGATGGAGAAGACGACTCACTACGAATTTGCGCATCAGGAGACTGATCGAATATTAAGAGCATCTTCTTGAATGCTTCGGTGGCTTCGGTGTAGCGTCCCTTTCCGTGTAGCGCTGTGTATCTCCTCTCGTAGCCTTGATGACATGACGGATCGAGCTTTATAACCTAAGCAGCGTACGTTGTTGAGGGAAGTCGGGAGCTCGTGCAAACCATTAACCATACCTCGTCGGCATCGTTCAGGGCCTCCACCCACAAACCCATTAGTGATCGAGCTCTGCTTCGTTTGGTGAGAATGTCGACGATGTTCGTTGGATTGCGTAACAGTACGGTTGAATACTGTTCAACGGCCTCCTTGTATTTCCGAGAGTGCATTGCAGTATCCCCCAGCTTCTCCAGCTTTTCGGTGCATCGTTGTTGAAAGTCTGAAGTGGGTGTGTGAGCAAACTTTTATCGTATTGCCGACGCAACTACTTACTAAGCATCCATTGTTCGTGCTCGTCTCGCAATGTCGGATCATTTCCAAGCTCACTCACCATCGTTTGCGAGACATCGATCGCCTTCAGAACATTATCTGTATCTTCCAAAACGTCGCAGATTGCCTGTTGGATTATGATTTTTGGAAATTTGAACTAAGTCAAAATGTGTGTCAATTCAATCTATGGTTCGAGGGTACTTCATGGGGAATGATACCTTGGTGGCAGCGTTCAATGCCTCGTTCACCGAACCATGCATCAATAACATGTTCGCCCACTTCACCAATACAGATTTCGGGGACGAAAGGGATAACGCAGTGGAGTAGGTAGCGATTGCTTCGTCGTGCTTCTTGGCATTCGATGCCGCATCACCGATACGCTGGAGTTTTGCGACACATCGTTTCGTGAACTCTGACAGCAAGAATTCAATATGCAACCATTCCAAGCAGGGATACCAAAACTCACCGGAGATCCAATCCATGATTAACTTGTTGGCTTTGACCTCGTCACTTGTGGCATCGACAAACTTGCAGAGTGACTCGGCAGCATCTTTAGTATTGCCCGCAGCATACAGGGCTTCACATTGATGCTTCTGCTCGTGTGCACGAATGAGGGCAAGAAGAGACTTGTTGGTCTTCTCGAGTTCAGTCTGTTCCTTCCTCATGCGTCGAATTTCTGGCTCACGAGGATCTGCCTGTAGCCACGAACAAACCACAGTTGTCAGGCCCACGTCGGGTAGCACTCTTTGCAATACAAGGGAACGTACGTCGATGAAATAGATTTGGGGAAGGACGTCTCTAAGACTCCGGAGGGTGATTTTCCTGTCATCCCCACCGCTCGCCAAATGGCCGTTGTCGAGTGATATGGACACGGAGCGGACAGCATCACCATACTGAAAGACACCCCCAATTTGCTTATGCGTCATGGGGTCCCAGAATGAGACCGACGAATTCGCAGAGGCAGCGATGAACATGCCATTGCTTGCAAGCGCAATACATCTAGGCTTGTCGCTGCTGTGGATGGCCCATTCGGAATACGTCGCTCCTGTAGCCACGTCGAGGCAATAGATGCTGCCATTTTTAGACAGAGCAAAGAGGTGCTCGCTGTCGATCGACCAAGCTAGGGATTGATTCAGCACCGAGTTGACGCTGATTGGGACCCGGGAGTCAAAGAGAAGGCTTCCATCTTGACTATTGTAGACTCGCACGAATTTGCCACTCCATGTCGCAGTCGCGATGAGATCACCATTAGAGGAGTACTTGACAGCGACTAGAGCGTCACCATGCTTCAAGGGATCGAGGAGTCGCTCTCCAGATGCGATGGACCAGACGCAGGCAGTGGAGTCGTCCGATCCAGTAACGATCCTCGTTGCATCTGGGGATATGTCGATCACCCAAACTGTTTTTGTATGGCCCTTTATCTCGCAAACCTTCTCACGACTCTCCGCACTCCACACCCCCACCACACCGCTCTGTGTCCCACTGACGATCCACTTTCCATCTCGTGATACTGCGAGGTTGAAAATACGACCTCCTGCATCCATCGCTGCCCCCGCTTCGCGGCCATCCTCCATTCGCCAACACCGAATCTTCCCCTCCAAACCACCGCTCACAATACGCATACCATCGGCGAGGAAGGCAACAGAGCATATGCTACTCCGACCATCGATTTCTATGATCTTTGCTCCTATCTGGTGAACCTCTCCGGTGGGGGATCGGCTACCATTCGACTCTGGACTCTCCTCCTGCGCCGTTAAGGCGATAGGGGGGGACTCGGACCCGTCGGTCTTTTCGATGTCAACCTTTTCGACAGCCAACCATTTGTACCGTATCAGTGAATTGTTTTAGTTTTGGCGATAGTACTTACACCAATAAAATAGGATTCGGGAATGATAGCTCTGAGATCCTGAAGGGAGATCTTCTTGTCGTCCCCACCACTCACGAGACGTCCATTGTCCGGTGATATTGCCATAGAGAAGATGGTATCACCATAGTGAAGGGCATCCCCAATCTGTCTGTGTGTCGTAGTATCCCAGAATGTAACCGATGAATTCACAGATGCTGCGATGAACCTGCCGTTGCTTGCTAGCGCAATGCATCTAGGTTTGTCGCCATCTTGAATGGACCATTGAGAATGCGTCGTTCCTGTGGCCAAGTCAACGCAACGGATGTCACCGTACTTGGTTATAGTAAAGAGCTGCTCGCTGGTGAGTGACCAGGCCAGGGATTGGTTCACATATGATCCGACTCTAACTTGGATGTCGGCAACGAGGCTGCCATCCTGGCTCTTGTAGACTCGGACGGATTCGTGGCTACACGTCGCAGTGGCAATGAAGTCTCCGTTCGGCGAGTGCTTGACTGCAGCCAACCTGCCGTCGTGTTTCAAGGGACCAAGGAGTTGCTCTCCAGACGTCAAGGACCAGACGCAGGCAGTGGAGTCATCCGATCCTGTGGCAATTCTCGTCGCATCCGGAGATATGTCGACTGCACCCACAGGTTTTGCATGACCCTTTATCTCGCAAACCTTCTCGTGACTTTCCGCATTCCACACCCTCACCACACCGCTCTGTGTCCCGCTGACAATCCACTTTCCGTCTTGTGATACTGCGACATCGAGAGCACGACCTCCCGCGTCCATCGCCGTCCCGACCTCGCAGCCGTCTTCCGCATGCCAACGCCGGACCGTCCCTTCCGAACCTGTGCTCACGATGTACTTCCCATGAGCAAGGAATTCAACAGACCATATAATATTTTGAACATCCACTTCTATCCTTTTTCCTCCTATCTGATGAACGTTGGCAGTAGTTGCAGAGGAGAGACGGTTCCAATTTGACTTTTATCAGCGAATTATCCAGCGCAATTTTCGGATTGGAGTACTTACACCAATAATGTAGGATTCAGGGAGGATATCCGCGAGTTTCCGGATGGTGACTTTCTTGTCATTCCCACTGGTCACCAGACGTTCGTTGTTAGGGGATATCGCCATAGAGCAGACAGTATCACCATAGTGGAGGACAACTCCAATCTGTTCGTGTGTGGTAGCATCCCAGAATGTAACCGACGAATCTGCGGATGCCGCGATGAATGTGCCGTTGCTTGCTAGGGCAATACACCAAGCTCTGTCGCCACTGCGAGTGGACCATTCGGAATGTGTGCTACCTGTCGCCGCATCGACGCAATGGATGGTGGCATATTTAGATAAAACCAAGAGCTGCTGGCCGTGCAGCGACCAGGCCAGGGATTGGTTCAAGTACGAGCCGACCCTAATTTGAATGTCGCTGACGAGGCTACCGTCCTGACTCTTGTAAACCCGGACAGATTCGTAGCTACACGTCGCAGTAGCGATGAAATCTCCATTCGACGAGTACTTCACTGCAGCAAGCTTGCCGTTGTGTTTCAAGGGGCCAAGGAGTCGCTCTCCCGATGCGATGGACCAGACGCAGGCAGTGAAGTCGTCCGATCCAGTGGCAATCCTTGTCGCATCCGGAGATATGTCGATGGCACCAAGTGATTTTGAATGGCCATTTATTTCACCAATTTGCTCGCCGCTCTCTGCGTTCCATACCCTTACCAGGCCGTTCCGTGTCCCACTGACGACCCACTTTCCGTCTCGTGACACTGCGAGATTGAAAACATAACCTCCTGCATCCATTGCTGTCCCCACTTCGTGGCCATCATCGACTCGCCAACGTCTGACCTTCCCTTCCGAACCACCGCCCACAACATGCATCCCGTCAGCGAGGAAGTTGATGGAGTGTATGCTAGTTTTTACATCGATTTCTACCTTTTCTGGTCCTGCACTGCCGGTAGAAGAAGAGGGTCTAGTGGGGTTCGAGTCTGAGCTTTCTCCCTGTGCACGAAGAGGAGACTCGGTGGTCTTTTCTGTAGTAGCTTTCTCAGCGGTCTACATATTGTACTTGTCAGTGAACTGTACCAGATTCCGATTTTTCCGACGGAAACACCTACTCCTACGAAATATGATTCGGGAAGGATAGCTCTTAGATCCCGGAGGGTAATTTTCTGGTCGTCTCCACCGCTCGCCAAATAGTCGATGTTCGGTGATACAGCCATGGTGCGTACTGCATCGCTATGTTGGAGGAGATCTCCAATTTGCTGGTGTGTCGTAGTGTCCCAGAATGAGATCGACGAATTTGCAGACGTTGCAATGAATTTCCCATTGTTTGCGAGGGCAATGCACCTAGGTTTGTCGCTGCTGTGTATAGGCCATCGGGAGCGCGTATGTCCCGTAGTCACGTCGAGGTATTTGACGTGACCGTCTTTGGATAGGACAATGAGCTCCTCGTTACTATTGACATTCGCCCAGGTGAAGGACTGGTTCATATACGAGCTGACTACGACTGAAATGTCCGAGATGAGTAGACGGCCGTCCCGGCTGTCGTAGATCCTGATGGAATTGCGCGCCAGAGTCGCAGTAGCGATGAAGGCTCCGTTCGGTGAGTATTTGATCCCAGCTATCGAGCCATCATGTTTCCACGGCCCACCAAGAAGTCGCTCTCCAGTGGAAATGGACCACACGGAAACAGCCTTGTCATCTGACTCGGTGGCGATTTGCGTCGAGTCCGGAGACACATCGACCGCGTACACTGCCTTTGCATGCGTATCGATCTCCATCGCTTTTTCGTGCGTCTCTGCATTCCACACCGTTACCCGGCCACCTTTTGTTCCGCCAACGACCCATTTTCCATTTTGTGACACGGCGAGACTGAGAACGCAGCTTCCCACATTCATTGGAACTCCCACTTCACGCCCGGTTTCCGCTCGCCCGCGTCGAATCTTGCCTTCCCAGCCACCGCTCACGAGATCTCTCCCATCAGGGAGGAAAACGACTGAACAGACATTGCTTTTGTATTTTATTTCGACCGTATTTTCTCTCATCTGGCGAAGGGAGTATTTTCAATTGACTATAATCAGACCCAGTCAGTATCTGGGAACGTGTTTAACCCGCGGTACGTACCCCTTCGTGGCGGCTGCCTTTATGTCCGTGGAATGGAAGGAAAGGTGTGAGCGTTTACTGATAGTAGTCTCACTGGCATGCTGTACAGATCAAAAGTTCCCACAGATGCAATCAATCATTCGTGCCTTCAGCGCTTGTTCTTACTCCATGACCGCCAGCAATGATTATTGTGTCTGTGACCGACCGATAGCAAAATATTGACAATGCAAATTATGCTTGAAAGTGGGTGGCAGCGACCTGCCCAGAATGTAAATTTCCTCCATTATAGATCCCCATCTCGAAAAACCATAACCAGTAAACTTTCGATCTCGCAGCGATTGCCAAGATGGTCCAGTGGGGATATTATTACACACTAAATATCACAATGCGTATCCTCACTGGGTTTGGCGTTATACAGAAAAAGGTGGGTACGCAGGCACCGAAACAATGCACACGCGCCGCAGCATCGTACTAGATACAGCGGTCCTTTCTAATGGTACCAGCGAAATTCGAATTTGGCTTCTTGCGACTCACACACGCCATCAAAAGTGATAATATAATTCCTCGACTTCGGTATATAAAAAGACAAAGCACCCCACAAACAAAAAAAAAGATGCAACATTTACTGGTAGATGTTCATGGCGTTGAACTCAAAGTAGGCATTCGAAAATGCCCCTGGGTTGCTGTTCACATAATCTGACCAAACATTGAGTCTTGTCTCGCAAAGGAGACGTCGAGTTTGTGGAGCTCACCGACACAGGTCGAAGGGCATCCATCCGAGGTGTAAACGGCGCCAGCCCAATCTCCACCTGCAAAAAACAAGTCATCAACTTGTGGTGTACGGCGCACAGAAAAAAATGGAGTGCCACGTACAAAAGGTCAGATTGATGATAATGTTCATAGGTCCAAAATGAGATGGGAAATCACAGTCCGTGTTCGGGAAGTAAGCCGCAGGCTTACCCTTATCAGAGCGTCAGTGATTTACTTCACACATCAGTACGAATCGACTACCCAGGTGCTCGTATCAACGGTACCCCCTGGGGATTTTACTTCGGAAGGAACGGATGAACTACCACGTTCCCAGAAGTATACCGAAATGTAAGTGGAGCTCCGCTCAATTGCATACCTAGTCGGATTAGCAACCTCGATCGACCCTTGCAGAAAAGTAGACGAAATTCACCAGCCACCGCCGACGTTGTTAAAGTTTGGCCCAAAGCTGTTGTTATCACTAGTTTGAACACCACATCCACCATTACCAGTGGTGTAGACGTCACAGTCAGTTCCCATGCTCGTTCTGAAACAGATTATGACCACGGGTGATTTCTGAACAGCGTGAAGAACGTACCCGGTCATCGTTCGAGATGATGGCATGGCACAATCTGCGAGAGGATAAGGAGCGGCACATCAATTCCGCTGTTGGAATACCTACTCGCACTCGTGTGTAAGGATGTCAGGTTGGGTATCTTGTTGTTGACGCCCTCAACGATATCGATTTCTCCCTGTGCAATGACCGTTAGATGCATTGATGTCGAATATGCCTGTGAACCTCACATTATTCGGCCAACTATCACCGACTTCCTGGGAACAGTGTCAATTTCCCTGATGAAACTCGAAAACTCGACACAAACATACCCTGTATACAATCAAGATCAGGCGGGGACGGAGTTAGTAAACATCTTAGTGTAAAGCGCAAAACGGACCCTTAAGTACTTGAGCACTCCGTGCATCCAAACAAAGCAAGTGACTTACAGACAGCAGGCCATGTTCCACAGCCCTCAGGCATGTGGCCAATATCAAAACTGGAGGTCTTTCAGCTGTAAAAAAACATGCAGTCAATATTGTTCCACGTACATTGCAACGTGGGTGCTGTACTGAGTATTCGACATCAGCCTGAAGGAGTTTCGACCTGGTCCTGTAGAGCTGAGAACAGTTGTGTCGTCTGCACGCAGAGTCACGGTGCTCCCAGAAACCGAATACAAGCCGGCTGATTGTGCAGTCGACTGGCTGACATAGTTTCTACCTCATTCTATCAAGCAAACATGACAGTGAACGGATGGTATCACGTACACTCGCCCATTTGTTGGATCAGCCATCGCCTGCCACGAGAAGGCATTAAGGAATGCTTGCCCGGAGACACTATCAACCCTCGAATAGGTTGCAGCTTCCGCAAACCCAGAGATCGCAAGCGCGACAAAGGCAAGGAAGGAGGATTTCATCACTGGAGGAGATCGACGAGATTCGTTGCTCTTGTCCCGACAGCCTAGTGTCTTCTTATACAGTGCAATAAAACATCCCGAACCCATGATCAGGCATTCATCATATGGCACCCAATTCACGGGATCGCCATCTTCCGTCAGGCGGAGTGGAGCATCATCCTTGCCAGCAAACCCGATGACGAACAGAAGGACACATGCGGTGACCGTGCGTTTGTCGGAGGGAATGTTCTAGTCACGAGCAAGAGAGCATGTCATTAGTTTCTATATCGGAGGGCCTCAGCGTATGGCTCGGTAGATGAGTCATACGCCGCAGACTTACTATGGAAACCACACTCTTGGAAACCTAGCAAGAGGTAGAAAGCTTGTGCATATAACGGGCTTGAAGCTCTCAGGCCAAACTTCGGAGTCTAACTGAAACAGCATGGCAGCAGACGCGGACGCATATGATAGTTTGCGGTAAACTTACTGTCGACATATTGCATGGCTACCCAAGACAACGCAACGAACCCATGATCGGGAAACAAAGTCCACGCCATCGGAGTCTTATCGGATCATCCGGAACCGACTATCTAGTCCATTTTGAACACCGTGCTACGTGGCACAACGCTCAATCCCGACACAGTAGCTCCAATGAGACTACAGCATGATCTAGAACACCTGATCACTCGGGGAATGCTACGCATGACAAGTCGATTTCTTGGGAAGGAGCACAAGTCCGGGACTCCGGGTAACCAACTAAAATGAAGAATAATGCATCGTACCATTATGTAACATACAGTCGTTTGCATACTGATTACCTGAACGATTGATGAGTAAGTCATAGGTCATGTTTGCATGTACTTACCCTGAAAATGCTCCAAATGAATGAATAAATCTTGTTCTTATTTGAGTTATTGTCGCTGCCAACGAATGCCCCGCGATCTCTTCGGAAACATTCGAACCAGCTAAGCCAATCTCGGAGATCGCACAACTCACTGGGTGCTCCAAGCATACTGTGTTCAATATTCTTTGAGCTCTGAT
>JBBPLM010000188.1:5446-22331 GCA_038089795.1 Pulchroboletus neoregius | reverse complement strand
CGGGGTGTGGATGGCAAGGAGAGTTTGCTCGCGGAGGAAGATGAGGATGAGACGATATACGCAGAGTCCACGCGCGATACGATCGAAGGTGTCAGTGTCTCGTCGTCGAATTCCGGGGCCAACATCACGCCCGAGCGATTCAGTTCACCTTCCTTGCGATTCGTAATGCAACTGGTGATCTACCCCGATGATCTCCCCGACGATATGGTGTTTGATCCTTTGACGGAGGCGATCGTGTTCAAGAACACGTTGAAGGATCGGACGACGTCTGTCTCATCCGTCTCCTCTGGGGTATCGCTAAGCCAACGCCGGAAGGTGTTTACGTTCCCGAAGAACGTAACCGTTGCGGAAGTGATCGAGCTCGGGCTCGAGAGATTTGGTATACTCGAGGGTGTCGTCGATGGTGGAGATGAAGTTGAAGACAAACTCACCAAGAGGAAGAGCTCTACCAAAGTCCGCTATGGACTGACAGCTTCCGTTAATGGCCAAGGTAGGTTGCAATCGTTCACGACGTCGTCTTGACGTACTTACCTTTCACGCCTGTCACCGCAGAACGGGAACTGTCACCCTCGAGCAAGATTGTCGATGCTTATTCACGTCCTCCGACCTTCCGGCGCGTTCCAGACGGTGGTAAACGTCGTTCTATAGACTCTGCACTTCTCCTTGGAACCATGGAAGACGTCTCCCCCGATGACCCGGCCTTCGTACTCCGCCGAGCTGTTTCCTACCGCACATCGTCCTCTCGCCATCGTATGTCTGCTCCTCTTGACGAAATTGCCCTCCAACACCTCCGCGATTCTATCTCAGGCTCCAGCCTCAGCTCCGATAACGCAACGCCGGAAGAAACGTTACACAAACCGCGCCAGTTGTCAAGACAAGAAATCATCGCTGCGCAGAGGGCTGCCTCGAGGGAAAAGCAACGCGCTATCCTTTCCGCACAGACGAACTCGGTGAGGGGTGTCGATGTCCTACTTCCCGGAAACGCCTTGATTCGTAGCTCGCGGTACGACGCTGGGGACCGTATCCGATATTCGTACGTCCTAGACGGTGAATCGTATGACGTGAGCGACATCATCGAACAAGAATTTCGCGAGACGAGCGGATCGTCGTCTCCGCTGCACAAAAACGACCTTTTGGAAGGTGTATTTGGGAGAAACAGGGACAAGGATGGTGTGAATGAAAAACTGGATCGGGTTCTTGCCAAGATCAAGGACGAGCGTCTCGGCGTCCAATATGCCGCTATCAAAACGACGGAGGACCTGTCCGAGAACCCGCCGTCGGCACGCTCGACCGGATCATCTTCATCGATGTATTCAGTGGACGAGTTGGCAGGGCGGAGTGACGGACGGACGCCGACGCCGTTGGCGGTGCCCGACACGAAGCGGACAACATCACCGTCACCGCTCAATGATGTAGAGTCGCGTTCCGCAACGCCGACGTTGTCTTCGACAGGCGGAACTGGAGCCACGGCCGCGCGCTCGACCACGCCGCAGACCCAATTACATTCCCACCGCCAGCCATCCATCGCGTCAGTCATGTCCGACATCACGTCGACATCCATGTATGCGACGCCCACTGCACAGTTGCTCAGTCCAATGGAACCTGAGCTTGGTCTGAACGCGCGCATCGACGTGACGTCCAAACCTGCCCCCCAATCGCAACCACAATCTCAGACCCAAACTCGCCTGCCAATGAAACTGCCGTATGTATCCCCCGACGACTTTGGCGTGGCGCAGATGCTGGCCATTATCGAGATTGCGGGGACGGTGGTGAAGCCGCCCGAGCCGCCATTGCATCCCGTGGAGGAAATGTTGTTTGGTAGGTCTATCGAGGTGCAGACGCTCCACCCAGATATTCGGGAGATTTATTCTGGGGCATTTCAGCAATTGGACGAGATGGACAAGGTGGGTTGTTGCCTTTTATCGATACGGCGTGTGGGAGGCTGAATATGTTTCTGCGCAGACGCTCGACGAATACCTTCGACAGGCGTTGGCAGTGTGAGAGAGAGAAGAGGGAAAAATACAGGTGCTCAGGTGCATTTTATCATTGTTTTTTTTTCTTCGATACCATTCGTTTACGCTACTTATTGATGCCATGTTTTCGTTTTGCTTTCAAATATCCACTCGTTCGGTAATGCGTAGAGGCGTTTAGCCGTTTCATGCTTTTGGAAAAAAAGTACCCGTGTGTCAACGGGTACCTCGGATAACGTCTAATAGTAAATACATCCAAACCAATAAGAGGGAGAAGACCATAGCGCGCACAACCCTCAACTGGTGCGTAACACTGGTGAACCATCCGCCCGTCTCTGCATAAAAACCCGTCTGTCCCCCAACGTCTCCACGACAGTGCCTCGGTGTTCGTCCAGAGAGTGATCCCTAACCTTACCCTTGCTCAAAACACCCACCGTCTCCGCCGGGTCTCCTTCCACGTCCGCCTCCCCATGCATACCGCGCGTCTGCTCGTCAGTCCCCACCCGTGCACACAGCGCCGGAAGCTCCGAGTCGTGCACAGCCGCGGCAACGTTGACGAGCGTAAACTCGACGCCCTTGCCTGACCTGAAATGTGCAAGGACGATCGTCGCGGCGAGGAGCGCAAAGACCGCACTCGCGATGGCCACGTTTGGGATGGACGCTGCAAATACGATTTCAGAGGCTGAAATACGTCCGGGGACGTATGCGGTGCCGAGGTAGCCCGCGAGGTAAGCTGGAAAACACGACCAAGATCAAAAAAAAAATTAGGTGAAAAAAAGGGGGGAAACGGTACATTTCGCAGCAGACCGGAGAATCTGGGTGTACCCCTGGATGATGTCTTCGATGGGTGCTGGGCTGATGGTCGCCAACGTGCCTTGCGGCGCGTCGGTCCCTGGCAGACCTTCGAACTGCGCTTTTCCAAATAGGACGTCGCCCTGGACTTGTGAGCCCAGCGGACTGTATTCGACGCGCTTCCCGGACAGCGTACCGGCGCTCACACTGAGCGACATGGTCGCGATCGAAAACAAGGCCGTCGTCTGGACGGGGTTGAGGTTACCTTGGCGCGTCAGCGGACGATTGCCAGCCGGGAGTGGCTGCACGCTCAACATCCCATGTCCGTCGTTTCGCACTTCGCGTGTTTCGATCGTGATGTTGGGTATGCATGTCAAGATAGCCATGGACCATGTCTGGTCAGTGAGAGCGATCGTAAAGGTCGTGTTTAGGCCCGTCAAGTCAAGGGCGACGTCAACAGGTGAGCCTGGGAGACAGCCAGATATGCACTCGCCCAGGAGGAACACCGTCGATCCGTCTGAGGCGGGGGCTTGTGTAGTGTGGTTGGTCACGGCAACCGTAGGATCTTTGACAATGGCAAAGGGAGTATTCCCAATCACCGCTAAAACATGACAAGACATCGATACCTCGGAATAGAACGGACCCAAAAAAAAAGTTTGAACCACTCACGTATGTCAGTAGAGGTCACTTGAACGTCCAAGTCGAAATCAAGAAGGTGTGCTGTTGCGAAGTATGAATTGATAGCCGACGTTGAATTCAAGGGGATCTGAATAGGTGCGGTAAGATTTGTGGAAGCCCAAGAACACGTCGGGCTGATCCCGATCACATCAGTCAACCATCTCGCGCTGGTCGTGGTGGGGAGATCGAGGGGAACGGGTGCAATGTACGCCGCATAGTCCGGTTCCGACGTGTTTGCTATCCCAAAAGAATATTGAACGCCGAGTTCCATTTCGGCCCATGCGATGGAGGCTGCTGTAACAGAGTTCAAGGAGGCCATGAACGCTGGTCCTTCAGAGAATGATCCACTAGGAAGTCGGAATGAACAACGCTCAGGTCAAAAGGGTGGTGTTCATACTTTAACACGCTTTGTGCAGGCACTGCTCCAATAGCGAATGCCATTAATTCTCCATCAGCCAACACACTGTTGATGGTCACTGTCAACAATCGACAATGAGAACGAAGATGTCCCTTAACAAGGATCACACGCTACTTACGGGCACCAGGGGCGAGCGTTGCTACAATCCAAATCAAAAGGGAAGCAACAATTCCAAGAATATAGTAGTTGGAACACGTATGATTCCACATCGCCAGCAACATGTCAATATTCCCAAAAGACGGATTTGATATATGGTTAATTGTTTCCAATGGAACACCATGACTGTGAGATGCCAAGGTGCGGAAAAATTCTTCGCTCTACAGATCGAGTATATAAGCGACTTCTTTTGCCACATATCATGCTTACCTTCAAGTCAGAAATTATATTGTAGATCGGATAAAGTGCTATTGAGATGATGATGATACTGATGGAAGTGACACCACCTTTGATAGTGGCTATAGAATTCGGTGTGAACAGTTTTACGGATCAGGTACGAGACCGACGGGATAAACCACCTGCCGAAATGCTGCGGCGTGACAGCGTAGAGGCCGTATGTATTGACTGGTACCGCCTTACCATGAACGGTGTAGCAGAATGCGAGATAACCGATGGCGGCGAGTGGTAAGAGAGCCATCTCAAGGGGCGTCTTGACTGTGCGCCATAAAGGCGGACGAATGACTGATGGGCCTTTGCGAAATAGTTTAGGACGCAAAGGTGCACGGAACTTGCTGGAGAGTGACACGGGAGGATCTTCGGCTGGCACCGCGTCAGATAGATCCAGTAGATCTGAATCGTCTTTGAGAGGTTCCAGGGAGGGAGAAGCGGCGCCTTCAAGAGGGGATTTTAGAGGACTGAGGGGATAGTAGGACGGTTCTGCCATGAAGGGCAAGAACTAGTCGAAGAAACAGTGAACGAGTGTGGGCTGGAGCTGCGGGGTGAGGCAAGTGGAGGAAACCGTTGGATAATGCAACGTTCAGACGATAAAGAAAAGACGACACATACCACTAGCACCAAGGGAGATGGGAGAAAAGTAAACAATTGGGGTGCATTCTGACTTGGCAGAGGCCCCGCAACATCCTTTCGGTCACAACATCCGGCGTTGAGGTAAACCTAAAGAAGACGGTTGTCAAGCGGATAATTGGATCGATTCTTCAAATCACACAAGGTAGAATTTAGAAAGCGACGAAGACAGCCGGATTCAAGAACTTTGAAATCGCCAGGACCGGCCTGCCTGCTTGGTTTCCAGTGGTGCCAATTGCTGTTTCTCTGACTAGAAGCTAGTCCGGGGTTGGAGTCCGAGACTCGGACCTCGGTACCTCACTGTAAGCATGATGGGTCGCATGCCTTTCACTTGGCACTCTAACATTACGTTCATGGCATGAGAAAACTTGTCAAGTGCAATGAAAATGCAGAACTGCCAGTGTAGTAAACCATCCAAGGTATTTGAGGCTTTGGTGTCGTCGGAGAACCGTCGCTGAAGGACCAATATATACAGTCACTGCGATGGCCCCGGCTCAATCATCGCGATTGCGTTTATGCATATGAATGACTGGCCAGCCTGAAGCAGTTAAGTTGGAGGAGCTTACGGAGAGGCTTGGCGTGCTCTTCTCTCTGCCAAATTTCTTCCAAAATGAAAAGACAGGTTGAATCAGTATGGACAATCAGACATCGATAATGGCAGTGCTCCAGGTTGCACATGGACTTCCTCGCTCCCACTGCCGATTTGAAAAGTTCCGGAATGCCAAGTGTAGGTCATAGGGACCCCAGTTCGGATGAAGATGTGACGGCACGTAGTAACTGTAGTGCCCTTTCCAAATCTCTTTCCATCGCATTGTTGGCTCCGGCTAACTGTATTCAGTTTGTCTTAGACTCTGCACTGGCGTGACACTCGGCCCATTGCAGTCATTACACACTCAAGAAATACCTGCATTGAGAATGCACTTCCATTCATTGAATTCTCCAAGGAACCGACATCCAAGGATATTTTCCTTGCCGCTCATACTTGGCACGATATTGTCTGTGTTTTCATACGCAGATGCAAATTCAGGCAGTAAGTCCTCGCGCGGAATTCTGAGACCATCCATTGAATGATTGTGACTGACAATCATGGATACACACGTGTAGCATGGGTCACGCTCCCGATGAGTGTCGTACCGTATCTCTCAGAAGACTCGTATATTCCATCCACTGTGCCAGCCCTCGTCGGGACCCCCCCTCAGCAGATGAACCTAACTGTTGACGTGTCATCCGGGATTCTTGCCACGTATGGGTCCGATTGTATACTATGCGCTGGGACAACAATGTTCGATCCATCTTTATCATCGACGTTCAAGGTGTGTCCACACTTTTCCCCTACTCTAATAATACCATGGGCACGACTATTTTTTCGTGCTTGGTTTGGGTCAGGCCATTTGCTAAGTATCTTGTGGTAGACAAACAACACTTACTGGGACTTATCAACGCCGTCATTCAGCGGGGTAGAGGCTTCCGACACTGTCGGCTTCGGGGGCCTTTTAAGTGCTGCAGGCCAAACTTTTGGCAAGTGATTCATCTCCTGTTATCTAGGCACTCACATTCAAGTATTCATGTTCCTTTCCACAGTAAATATACTTAATGGTTATAATTCAACATTTTCGACATTTGTATGGAATGGTCATCTCGGTCTCTTCCTCAATCCGCTCAATACTACCACCATCGAGCAACATCTCCTCACGCGCCTGCATGAGTCGTCTTCTCTCCTCCATCCTGTTATCGGCATGCGGTTCGATCCCGCGAACCCCAAGCTTACGATTGGGGCACTCGACCCAAACGACTATGAAGGGACGATCAATTGGGTACAGCTAGGAATCCGGATCCCAAGGGTGATTATTTCAACACCTTCAGCTTCGATGGCGTAAAAGGTTACGATGGCCAATTCGTACCATACACCGGAATCCTGAGCGCTGCACTCGATTCTTGTGAGCATACATGTGTCTGCTTGTTTCAATCAATCCGAGTCTGATTTTGCTTGATCCAGTCTCGTTGTCTATTTCCCTTCCCGACATAGACACCTATTTCAACAACACTAATTCAACGGGACCTGTTCCACAGCCCATTGGATTCGTCCAAGATGGGGGGTTCGCGGAATACAACTGCTCGTCCAACTCCTCTGCCCCCACGGGTCCATTTGATCCGAGTCAATTGCCGTACGTCGCGTTGACGGCGACGATCAACGGCGTCGACTATCCGATCGATTCTCCAGGCAATCTGATAAGACCTCAGTCTATGGTAGCCACTCCTGGCTTTTGTCCCGTAGGTATCAACAATAAGAGTGATTCCGCACAGCCGAGCATCGTGCTTGGGCTACCGTTCCTGCGGAGCGTCTACGTGTACGTCTCTTTCTAGCTTCACTTTCGCTTTCACGCCGTTCATGACCGACCCAGTGCATATCGATTCCCAACGGACGATTGTCCAGGGTACTATGGGTTCGCCTTTCCATCTGGGTCCAACCGAACACAGTCGCAAATCTCGCAAACACCGGCGGCAACCCCGACCAACAGTGCACAATGCTTGTCTCTTGCTGCACCTACCTCGACCCCGACTGCCAACGTCGTGCTGGCACAAGAAGCACTCGCTTCCAAGAACACGTTTGCAGTTTACGGGAAACAAGGCGCGAACCAGGTGCCATTGATGGGTATAGACGATCTCCCTAAGATGACATGGAATTGGACGGCAATGTCGTCGGGGTGAGGGACAGTGGGCGGCCTAAAAGATGTGGCGTTTTGGAGCAGCAATTCTCACCTCCAGCCCCGCCTATGTATACTTCAGTAGCATGAAGTAACATTAATTGTCGGACTATCGACTTGGTTCTTCCGCACTGAGGGTCGTCTTGTTCTAAGTGTGATTTTCATTCCACATGAAGTAGTCACAGGGGTGAGGTCACGCAAGCTCGAGTTCGAGGAATACTGCAAGTCTTTAACACCAGAGTGTGCATCGTCTTACACTGCCAGTGATGCGAGACAAATAAAAACATGATAAGCACGTGTGATCACGGGTGAGATACACAAGTAGCTTTTGTTTTGACACTGACGTTAGTCTCAACTTAAAGCTTCAGTGACAAGTAGGATGAACGCACTTGTTGGATGCCGGTCACACATTCAGCAGCATTTTAAGTCAGAGTCTCAAGTGGACGGTACCCGGTTGAAAACGAGAGCTATGGAAGCTGATCCAACACAACTTCCATCTCGTTCACGCACCCACCAGCAGAGCTCGAAGAGAACACATCGGCGCCCGAAGCAAGCGACTCTATGAGGAGCGCCAGCCGTGACGGGCCAAGATTCGGTTCCTATACGGATACGTTTAGTTCAAGTAGCACTACTACAGTGTCCCTCAGGGGGGGCACACACCTTGCGTATCTCCTCGAGATCGTCCTTGAAACCCTCCGCAATAGATGCCATCCAGAATTTGCGAAATTTTTCTTTGAGGGCTTGCTCGCTCTCCGGTGCGTTTGGGGGAATGAAAGGTGGGATCTCTACGGTAGGTTGCGGAGAGGGCGAGTCACGCTGTAGAGGAGGTTCAGGGCATCCAGGTCTGGATGATGGCAAGGATATGTCGACGCCTTCCACGCCTGGATCAGAGTCATCCTGTGATTCATCGGACGAGGAAGATACATCGTCTTCGCTTTCCTCATCCGTGCTTTCTGGCGCGGCTGGTTGTCGGACTGTCACAGTCTTTTTTGGTCCCGTCGACTCCGCGTCTGATGAGGACGAGGAAGAGTCCTCTTCAGAAGACGATGAATCGGACACGACTCTTCTTTTCCGCTTTCTGTTTCTTTTTCTTGCTGGCTTTGGTTGTCCTGGTCCCATCTGTTGACTCCTGCAAATGAAGCTTTGAAGTCAGGCTAGCTAGGTACTACTTACTGATTTGCGGATGATTATGTAATAGATACGGGTAGCTTCGGTTAGCAAGTTCGTGAACATCATCCACGACCACGACAATGAGCAACAAGGTCGTCGGCGTCCTTGGTGCGCGTGAGCTTTTGTTCGTCCTTGGAACTGTTTCACGAGAACCCAATAGGCGGTGGCCAGCTCGGCCGCATGCTCGCAGCATCCGCGTCTTTGCTCAATATAGACGTTGTTATCCTTGATGTCGGTGAATCGGCGCCAGCGAAACAGATCATCGCTCCCCGCTCGTCCGCGCTCACCCATATCGATGGTTCGTTTGCCGATCCAGAAAAGATCAGACAACTTGGGAGCAAAGTTGACATCATCACTGTGGAGATAGAACATGTCGATGTGGCCGTGCTTAAAGAGATCGAGTCGACACCGGGCACGAGGGCCGTCATTCATCCCAGCCCCTCCACGATCGCTGTTATCCAGGACAAGCTCGAACAGAAAACGTACTTGCACGCCAATGGTTGTCCAGTCTCCGAGTTTGTTAAAGTCGACCCGACGATCCAGTCGATAGAAGCCACCGCCAGCCAGCTTGGTCTCCCTTTTATGCTCAAGAGCCGAACGCTCGCATACGACGGACGAGGTAACTTTGTTGTTCGAACACTTGATCAAGCAGCAGAAGCACTGAAAGTGCTCGCGAACCGTCCATTATACGCTGAAAAATGGGTCCCCTTCACCAAGGAAATCGCAGTTATGGTCGTACGTACGACTAATGGTGACGTGGTTTCCTATCCTGCGGTCGAGACCGTTCACAAGGACAACATCTGCCACCTCGTCTTCGCTCCCCTCCGGAGTCAGGATCCCCTTGTAGCTTCCCGTGCGCAGAGTGTGGCCGAGTCTGCCATTCAAACACTCCAAGGCGCAGGCGTCTTTGGTGTCGAGATGTTCCTTATGGAAGACGGTACGTACGGATCATCGCGTTCTCCTGCTTCAACCTCCACCTCGCTCACCACCACCGCAGGTACAATATACATCAACGAAATCGCCCCTCGTCCCCATAACTCGGGGCACTACACCATCGAAGCCTGCCACACCTCCCAGTACGAAAATCACCTCCGTGGAATCCTTGGGCTTCCTCTCGGAAGCACCGCCTTCAAAGTACCCTCTGCGGTCATGCTCAACATCATCGCCAGCTCCACTTCCATGGACCCCGTCCAAGCCTTTACCGCTACTGCGCTCACCATTCCTGGTTGCACTGTTCACCTGTACGGTAAATCCGAGTGCCGGCCGGGCCGGAAAATGGGGCACGTCACGCTCGTCGCGGACACCGATGCCGACCTGCGCGCGCGTCTCCGCCCTCTCCTGTCCGCCCTCCCTATTCCTAGCACACAAGCAGAGATCGACGCATATGCCCCATCATCGCTAATCCCAGGGAGTGGTCACCCAAGCGCGCACCCAATCGTAGGCATCATCATGGGTTCCGACTCGGACCTTCCCACACTCCTTCCTGCTGCGCGTGTGCTCGACCATTTTCACATCCCATACGAGCTCACGATTGTCTCTGCGCACCGTACACCAGACAGATTGGTCTCGTATGCACGTAGTGCACGGGCGCGGGGGCTACGGGTCGTCGTGGCTGGCGCAGGCGGCGCGGCGCATTTACCGGGCATGGTAGCGGCCATGACCGGCATCCCGGTAGTGGGTGTCCCCGTCAAGGGAAGTGCGTTGGATGGGGTGGATTCTTTACATAGTATCGTGCAAATGCCGGTAGGACGCTTTTTTTTATTCGTTAGCGTGTTCACTGGATGTATGCTCACTCCCCTACGATGGCACATAGCGTGGTATACCGGTGGCGACGGTCGCGATCAATGGGGGCATGAACGCAGGTCTGCTTGCCGTCCGCATTCTCGGTGCGGGTATGCCACATCTCTTCACGGCAATGGAAAGATACCTCCAAGGTCTCGAAAACGAGGTGTTGGGCAAGGTAGACAAGCTCGCCGAGGTCGGGTGGGAAAAGTACGAGGTAAAACGTTAGGAGAGATTACCTGGCTCCTAACACAATATGTGTACCGATCACAGGAAAGGAGAGGCTACAAGTAACTAGGTATATCATAAGGGATAACAATAGAAGTATCAAATTTTAAAAGGTGAGCATTGGTCACCTGGTTTTCATTTTGTCGAATCTTTTCTGTCCGTGATTTCCACCTTCCTGGCCTATGCTGCCTATGCTGTCTCCTCCGCCACCGCCTCGTACTGTGCCAACCCCGCCTCGAATGCCATCGCATAAAACCTACTCGTCTTATCCGCCAACAATACCTCTGGTGTATCAAATTCTGCCACGCGACCGCGTTCGAGCACTAGTACGCGGTCCGACTCCATGATCGTGTTCAATCGGTGCCTGAATACAAATCAGCCATCGTCATTTATCTCTCTTTCGCTTCACAACGTACGCGATTGTCAAAATGGTTACATCGCGAAACAAGCGTCCGCGAATAATTTCCTGAATCGCGGCGTCCGTGTCCAAATCGACAGCCGACGTCGCTTTGTACGCATACCGTCAGTACCGAGTTCGAAAACAAGTTGCACGAACGTACCTTCATCGAGGACCAACACTTTGGACTAGCGCACACAAAGCGCAAACGATCAGCGATGTACTCTCGGGGTCAACATACCAAACAACGCGCACCTTTCTCAACAACGCCCGTGCAAAGCACAATAGCTGCCGTTGTCCAGCCGACAAGGACGACCCGCCTTCCCGAACGAGCGCATCGAGTCCCTCTGGAAGGCTCTCCACGTACGATCTGAGATGAGCCTGGAAACGATGAGGACGTGAACAAACGTAATGAGAAAGATACGCACGTGTTCGAGCGCCTCCCAAATATCTACATCAGGATGCTCGCCGACGGGATCGATGTTCTCTCGTAGTGTACCTTCGAACATGTCTGGACTCTGAGGAACAATCGAGATCACCGATCGCACTGTCGAGAGAGTCAGTATGGTAATCTGGCACATATGCTCAGCGGACATACAGTCGTGCAACCCGATTGTGCTAATGTCCACGCCGTCGATGAAGATCTTTCCAGACGTCGCTTCCAAGATGCGGAACAATGCAAGGAGAAGCTATCGTACAAGGATGAGAAGGAGGAGTGAACCAGCAGCAGGCAAGCAGACACACCGATGACTTCCCGGCCCCTGTCCTTCCAACGATGCCAATCTTCTCCTTTGGTTTCTAATCGAGGGAACATCAGCACGAAAAGCATAGATACGCCGAGGCATGGGGATACAACATACAATCGTCAGCGAAATATCCTTCAACACAGGATCAAGCCCCGGTCGGTATGTCATCGAATACGCACTGCGCGCTAGTGAGTGCATTGGCCCCAAAGATACCAACAAGGGATGGCCTACCGGAAATCCACTTCGCCAGCACTGGGCCAACCCACGGGCGGCTTGCTGTCTTGCAATTCGCGGGGTGCCTCCGAGGGTAGTTCGTTGGCATAATGGACGATCCGTTCCACACTGACGATGTTCTGCTCCACGTCACTCGCCAAACGTACGAGCCAGTTCTTGGTACGTCAGTACCAGACGACAAGACGCAATCTGGCGACCCTAACTCACCAAAGAACCCGTCGTGCTCAATGCGTAGGACAAAACTATTCCGACGAGGCCCGCGTCGACGTTGTGCGTCACTACGGCAGTGACGGCCAAGACCGCGGTAAACAAGATGATGAGCGAACCAACACATTCTAAACGGACGCAGACCCAGCGGTCGACAGAGAATTTGCCAAGGTAACACATTTGGTTTCGGTCGATCCGCCGCGCGTTTTGTGCGGTGAAGATGGCTTGTTGGCCGTAGGCCCGGATGGTGGACAGGCCCGAGAGAGACTCGGAGAACCAGGCAAAGATGGGTGATTTGGAGACGGCATCGAGGCGCTGGAGTTCGCGCGAGGTCGAGAGGTAGTAGCTGAGGAAACTCGGGAATTAGAGGTGGGTGAAAAACGAATCGAATGTCTTACACAGTCACTCGGAAATAGAACCATGCCAGGGGAATAACAGCGAGGAGGAAAGGAGGGAAGATGAACGCAATGACCAAAAGAATGGATATACAGGAGGCACTAATTCTGATCAAGTTTTGGATGACCTAATGCCGATATTAGTAGGTGTAAGGTCTGCTTGATGAGTGGGTGCTCACGCTCCCCAAAACCAAGTCAACGACATAGATATCGCGAGAGAACAAGTTCAAGATCCTACAGTCTTTGGTTAACGCACGTCGCCAAACAGATCAAAAGATCACCATACCTTCCGATAGGTGTTATTTCAAAAAAGCTCAACGGCGCCTTCATGATCGAGTCTAGCATCTGACCAAACACGATGCGTGAGTCCCATCCCCGCCATCAACTGACCAACACACCGAATCATGCAAATATTTGGAGCTCCTCAACGAACACAACACAGAAATCAGCAATCCGGCCACCGCAGTCAATACGATGGATGTCAAGTTGAGGAACCCGTATGCGAGTAGATAAGGATCCGTTAAACCGGTGTTCCCACCTGATTCGCGGTTCCCCTCACCCCAGAGACGAAGCATCATCGTGGACATGACTGATATCACTTGACCCAGGACCGTGACAAGAACAAAGAAACAAAAGCCTGCCTTGGATGCTGCTTGGAGGTATTGGAGGTAGACCTTTTTCTTTACATGTCCATGCTCGCTGTGCTCCTTGGACAATCCAGAACTCGTTTGCCCACGGATGGGAGGGAGAGGGGCGATGACTGCTTTATTGAAGCTTGGGCGTCGATCGAGTTTCTCAACTGTGTCGAGCTCAGCGACGACTGTCGTCGGTGAAGTGCTGCCGCTCCCACTCGACTGGGTTGGCGTGATTGTTCCACTTGTTTCACCGGACAAACCACCTGCAGCATGGTCGCTACTGTAACATGACATCAGAACCACCTGCAAAACGCCTGAGATGCCACTTACACGATATTACGAATTGCGCCATTGGGGGTCGACACAAGCTCCCTGTATGATCCGCACTCAAGGATGATTCCACGACGCATGTATGCGATCTGGTCAAAATGTCCAAGATAGGCAATGCCATTCGTAACGAGAATTCTGGCTTTGGTGGCAAGAAGACCTTCAGGACCGATGACGTTGTCTGAAGAAAACCCAATGTTAAGTGATGCTCGTTATCAAGACGGCCGCGAACAACACACCGAAAACGTGGCGGGCGACATGAGAATCGACCGCGGCCAAGACATCATCAAGGAGGACCCTACACGTGAATCAGCATGCGGGAACCGTTCTAGTAGGTAACCGACTGACAAGTCGGCTCTGGCATACACAGCGCGTGCCAGTGCGATGCGAGCGCGTTGTCCGCCACTCAACTAGAATGACGAATGAGGAATGAGGAACGTGATCTTATGGACGGCAATGGAAACCTACAGTGATGCCTACACAATCACTTTTTGGTCAGATGTTCACAGGGAGGTGCAATCGGAAACTGACCTTTTTCACCGACTTCAGTCATATCACCTTGGGGAAGGACCGCCAAATCAAGTTTCAACGCGCAAGCTGAGCGCAACAGTGAGTGAAGAGCCATTCGTGTCAAATATCAAGGGTGTGCACCTTCAAGAACAAGGTTGTAAAACGACTCGTCGTACGCATGCGAGAACAGAATGTTGTCACGGACAGTGGCGGACAGAAGCCTAGCGTACATGAGTGAATCGATGCTTATAGCTGGAGTCTCACACACCAAGGGTTCTGAGTAGCGTACGCCACGCTACCTGACAACACTGCCTCACCCTCCGTCTTTTGCATGTCACCGATGATGGCAGACAGAAGACTGCTCTATGATCACCCAAAGTGTCATCAATACATAAGAGCCGCAGTTGAGTACCGAGTATTGTGCTCACTTTACCGGCCCCAACTCTTCCGAGAATTCCTACCAATTCACCTCTCCGGACGGTTAGATTAATGCCCTCAAGCGTAGGCTGAATGCTATTTCTGGTCCACTTAAAATCACCATTCTTGATCGATAATACTTCCTCGCCGATACCAGGTGGTTCTTTCTCGATCCGCATCACGGCATCTTTTTGGAGCTCTTCTGCACGCAGGAAGTCGGAGATACGTCTAACAGAAACTAAGGCCTCCATGATATTGGACACCACTTGACTGGACTGAGTACAGAACAATGTGAGTAACAGCAGTTCAACCGAGATATTGTTGCGCACCATTGCAAGAGGGAGTGAGAGAAGCATGAAGAGGGACATGGAAGGGAATACCACATCGGCAGTAAGTGGTCTTTCCGAGAACACCGAAGCAGTCGCGAAAGAGCTGAGTGAGATGATTACTGTCGCACAGTCAGAAGGAGGGATCACCGAGAGCCAGACCACATACTCGGAATACCATTCCAGAGGGTCGTGTTCACCGCTGAGACAATGCCAATCTTTCGGAGCATCTTAAGCTCTAAATCGTTACGGACGTGCAAAACACGACGGATGAACGCGTATTCCCATGCATAGAGCTTAATACTTTCTGGGGTATAAACTTATGCTGCAACATTGGAAAGACAGTGTGCTTACCTCTTGATGTTGACGAGTAGCTCGCTCATCAATCTGGTACGCTTATCTCGGTTCTTCATTTGTTTTTCGTGCATCTGTTTAATAACTCGGGCAATGAATATATTCAAGGGAACGGAAAAGAACATGATGGCGACGCCGACGAATGCAGACCAGCCAAGGAGGTGGTAGAGTGAAACGAACGCAAGCATAAGCTGAACATAGAAAATCAAGAACCAGGTTTGATCCGCAGCAGGAGAGACGCATACCTGGTAGGGCCCCGAGACGGCCATGAGTCCAATTGTACAAAAATCCTGTATCCTGGTGGCATCGACTGACATTAAGTTGACGATATCACCGGTAGCACGACCCCGTTCATCGCTGGAAAGAACGAGCGACTTTTTGTATATAGCTGTGACAAGACCAGCACGGATACGCATACCAGTCTTGGCACAGATCTGGAAAAGCTGGAAAGTAAACATCGTTGAGTCGCGGAACGAACGCATACAGAATCTCGTATTACCTGGTGAAGGATGATGGTTTGGGCCACCGACGTGGCAAACATCAGGATAGCGACGGTGTAACCCAATAGAGGAGTGGAGCTGGCCATAAGCTCAGCACGATTGTTGTCCTGGCATTCAGAGATGTGGGACAAGAGGAGGCGCAAAAGAACGGGTTGGGCAAAGGCTAAACTGTCCTGGAGCAGCTTGAGCAGTACAGCACCGAGATAGGGACCTCCATATGCGATAAAAAGGGCGGCGGATAACCCAGAGCTGAAGGGATCAGACCGTATTCTGCCATAGTACCAAGGTCTGAATATACTCACTGTTTCTCAATGGCACATTGAAGATCATTTCCAAGGTTGGCGGACTCGTCACAGGGGACGAGTACAGGTAGATCGTCCTCTGCAATGACGACCCGGGATCCCTTGCGCAAAAGGGGGGTTATCCATGCAAATGACCATATGCTGAACACGTTGGCTGTAAGTGTGGGATTTTCGGTGTTGGAATCAGGGATATCGTCAGGAGAGACGGATTCGAGTGCAAAGGAAAGCAATCCAAAAAAGAGAGTTGCCCATTTTAAAGGAACGAGTGGTGTGACGGGAAATGTCTGGATGTAAGACCGCGTCCAAACACACAGGGTGATGGTGTAGCAGGGCCAGAAGAGCAAGAGGATGGTAGAGGATGATCTCGTTCTATGATGGTTGAAACGAGTCAAGCACAAGGCAAGGAGGAGTACGAGAGGTTCGAGTACATGGGGTAAATGGACGGCTGTGCTGATCTGGCCGGTGATGATGAATGAGAGGGTGATTAGACTTGTCAAGAAGGCGAGACCAAGGAGTGTCTGGAAACAGACTCAGCATGCGCAAGGCACAGAAACGAAGGAAACCCACAAGCTTGGCCCAGAGTCGCCAGCGGCCGTTGCGGGAGACGTCACGCCAGGGTGCATACGACAGCAAGCCGATTCGTACAAGGGCCACGACGATGAGGATGGCGAGAAATGATGTGAGAATGACACCTTCTTCGATGCAGAGGGATAAATCAAAGTCTCTCAGCTGGGAGGTCCATTGCCAACCATCACTATCGCGACATTGCACA
>JBBPLM010000187.1:17705-30127 GCA_038089795.1 Pulchroboletus neoregius | reverse complement strand
CCTAGGAAGAACCCAGGCTAGGACCACCTAGTACCCCTGTCCTGTCTTGAAGGCTATGCTTGCTGAAGCAAACCAACAAACGAGAGTAGAACTCGTTGAGTCAGAAGGAGGTTCACTAGGTAAAGGGATGATAAAGGGACAAGGAGTCTATCTTGCTTGTATCTCTCGATGATGGTGAAAGACCAAGAGAACTTGACTGGAGTTCTCTGGCTGGCGCTTTGGGCCTTATATACTACTACAGTGTATGTACCTGTTTGTACCAGATCTACCGATACGTGCCACACAAGGTTATAGTACTTTAGGGCAGGAGCCAACAGAGATTAAACCAGCAAGGTAACCATGAGGCGTGTACTGCCATACAATGGAAGCACACGGTCATGAATCCCATGAGGCCAACGTGAGGCCATCAAATGGAAGAGAAGAAAGGAAGGGCACTGCCCTGCACAGGACGGAAATGAACGTGGGAAAGTGGAAGCTGTGCAGGGACCTAGACCAAAGGGTCGTGACTCTAGGTCACGTGATCGAAAAAGATAAGGAAAGGGAGATAAGATCAAACCAGTGTCTGTGCGCTATCGTAAGCGCTGCACTATGAAACAACTAAGTCCAAAAGGTCAACGTTTGACCATGTGGAGAACGGGAAAAAGAGGAGAAAAACGGGAAAAAGAGTACCGTTCGTAACACTTGCTGCCCTACCCAGACCCAAGCGTAACATACATGTAGTGGTATCATAGATCATACCACAACATGTACACATAGAGTAGTAGTATTTAAAGCCCAAAGCGGCGGCAAGTGAACTCATTCAAGTTCTCTTGTTCTTTTCCCATCATGTGGGTTGGAGCAATAAGCTTGGGTCACTTTCCCTTCCCTCCAGCTTGAGTAGTGGCTTGGGCATACATTGCCTTCACCATTATTTGGGTTGTTACAGCTACCACCATGAGGTATAATAAGGAATATGAAGGTGTGGATGGTGATAGGGGAGATCCAGGAAATAATCCAAGATCGAGAAAGGGGTTGATTGAAACAGACCAACAAACGAGGATGAAACTCGTAGAGTCAAAGGTGGAATCACTAGGGTAAAAGGGGAGGGAAGGTAACTAAAAGTCTATCTTGCTCAGTCCTCGATGATGGGAGAAGACCAAGAGAACTTGACTGAAGTTCTCTGGCCGGCTCTTTGGCCTTTATATACTACCTAGGGGTGTGTACATATTTGTACCAGATCTATCGATACACTACCCTACAAGGCTATGGTACTTTAGGGCAAGCAAGAGCAGAAATGAAAACAATGAGGCACGCATAGCCATACAATGGAAGCACACAGAAATGAAAAGGGTGAGGCCAATGTGAGGCCATCAAATGGAAGAGAAGAAAAGAAGAAAAAAAGGAGGCACTGCCCTGCACAGGGCGGAGATGAATGTGGGAAAGAGAAGCCTGTGCAGGGACCTAGACCCAAGGGTTGTGACCACAGGTTATGTGATTGGAAAAGATAAAGGAAGAAAGATAAGATCAGTCAGTGTCTGTGCACTTAGATAAGTGCTGCATGAAAAGAAACATCTAAGTCCAAATAATGGTCAATGTGCAACTGGAAGAGAGGAGAAAATGGAGAAAAAGGGGTGGGAAAGAATACTGTCCATAACATTGATCATGTGATCTGAGAAATGGGTAATCATAAAGTAGGAAAGGGATAAGTCCAAAGATAAATGTAAAGAAAAAGGGGAAAGGATAAGTCCATCATTACATTCATAACAATATTGACTCAAATATTTTTATATCTATTTTTTGCATATCATTACAAATTGATGGTCATATTAGAATGGATTATTGGAAAGCCAATGACTTTCTTATTTGACCTGCTTAAGTCCATTATTATGTTCCTTTCTAGTAAGTGTTACACAATGTAAAATATTTGTTCCATGGCCATGCTTGACTTGTCTGCTGTCCAGTACTTCTGGTGAACTATCATGCTGTCCAAGATGGTAAATCAAACTGGCTCAAAGGTATTATCCTCATATGTGACTTGATAATGTGAGTTGCATCACATCCTCTTTAGAAAAGTGTGCTAAGGTACTGTTAGACCTATATCTCATTGCCTGTCTCACTTTACTTTATTGTCCTGGTATGGCAAACATTGTCTTTGCTCTTTTCCAGGTTCTGTGCCTGACTCAAACACCTTTGCAGGTATATCAAATGTTTTTGCCAACTGCTTGTAGATCCATGGGATTTGTATCAGGTTCTACTTTTTATCTATCTAATATGCCAGCATGACATTCAACTGGACCATGCATAAAATTATCATTTGATTCAACTCTATGAATGCTACTAATACCACAATACATTTAGTGGTCGGCTATTGGGGCTGGCATGTGATTTCAGCGCTGGACTCGACTGTGTCCAATTTCCTCACGCGTTCGAGCAGTAACTTCGTCTTTACCATTGACTAGCAAAGAATCGATTTAAGCCATGTCCAAACTACCCGCCGTTTTCGCCGATCCGGAGGACTCACAGTTGGTAGCAGACGCGAAGAAACAGGTTCCTGAGGACGAGGAATACTCGTACACAGAACGGGACGTAATACTTTACAACCTCGGTATTGGTGCCACCGACCAAGAACTCCAGTGGACGTATGAGGGTCACGAGGAGTTTGGTGCCCTGCCTACTTTTGGGGTCATTCCACAGTTCGGTGCGTCCTCAGGCGTACCACTCGGATGGCTTCCGAATTTCAACCCGGTACGTTTGTCAGGTCAGGTTCTGAGCCCCGTCAGGGCCTGGTTCTAACCCTGGGGCTGTTTACTACCTAGGCAATGCTTTTACACGGCGAGCAATACCTGTCCATCAAAGCTTCTACTATACCTACTGGAGCGACCTTGGTGAACGAAACCCGGTGGGTCCATGACTCATCGGCCGGGTCTCCTCCACGCCACTGATCACGCGGAATACAGGCTACTCGAAGTCCTGGACAAGGGAAAAGCTGCTTCCGTTACGACCATCGTCCAGACCAGGAACAAGGACACGGGTCAGCTCCTTTTTGAGAACCAGGTCACCGTCTTTATCCGTGGTGCTGGCGGTTTTGGCGGTAAGCGTACGGGTGCCGGTATGTCCCATTTCTTTCGGTCGAACTCGGTTAAGCTTGTCCTCACCTCACGCAATTCGAACGTCATTGTAGACAGGGGCGCAGCGACCGCGGCGAACGTGCCACCGAAACGTGCGCCAGATGCTGTCATGGAAGAAAAGACGACACCCACACAGGCTGCTCTATATCGGTTAGTCCCATTCTTGTTCATGACCCCATCTTGGGTGATATCTCACTGAGGCTCCATACATCGCGTGAAACAGCCTAAGCGGCGATTATAATCCATTACACGTATGCATTATGTTGCTTCCTCTTTTAGTGAACTTGGGTCTGAAAGCACACCTTTTATTTATTTATCTGATCACATCGGGCATCCCTGATATGACGACCGTATCGTTGAATCGGTTGATTTGACCTTAGATCTTGCCAGACTTTGCCGCGATTGGCGGTTTCGATAAACCGATCCTACACGGTATGTCACTTCTTCTCAATCAATCGAGCTACTTTCGCGTTGAACGGATCATCGGTTGTGGGGGTGTGATGACACATAGGACTTTGTTTCATGGGGACCGCAGGCAAGCATGTGCTCAAGACGTTTGGTTCTTTCAAGGACATCAAAGTCCGGTAAGTCGCGGAAATTCTTTGGGAGTCTCATGTTTCGTCAAAGAAACCCCCTCGGCGATCCGTTTCCTACCCAACACACGACCAACGTTCACTGACTTGATTGTTTACCCTTGTATCTCTGTAGGTTTGCCGGCGTCGTGTATCCCGGCGAGACGCTCGTCACCGACATGTGGAAAGAAGGCAACAAGGTGATCTTTAGTACGTCGCTTGTTCCTGGACTCAACGTCGCGGAGTTTGTCTCAATGTTTTGAATGATGTGGTTGCAGCGACGAAAACCAAGGAACGAGGGACGAGCGTTTTGACGAACGCCGCGGTAACGCTGGCAAACGGGGATAAGGCGAAGCTGTAGGGGTGTAGATGACGATCGACACGCATGCCAGATCACTGTATTGGAGTGCCTCGTTTGGACAGATTTGGTTATTTTTTATGTGAATATGTACGGAAGTCCAAATGACTTCAAGAAGTGTCTAGTGGGAAATACTGAAGACAAGGCAAAGGTGTATGCTACAGACCGCGGAGAAAGGATGTAAATTTATATAGCCAGCTGCAGGGTCCACAGACATGATGGAAGTAGCTCCGCAGTTTCTATGGACTCAGACCAGACTCGTTCGGACATTCCGAAGCGCAAGCATGGCATTAATGGTCTATCCGGCGGAAGCACCTACACATTTATTCCGGATCCCGCAGCCGCCACACCGCGTTTTTGTGTTTTGAAACCGCAACTTTTTGCCCCAACTGTACATCCCACCGCAGTTTTTTTTCACCCACCGAACCATTTCTTTTGTGTTTTTAAACCACACTTTTTGACCCCCATTGAAAATTTATTTTTATTTGTTGCTCACCGTATCGATATACACTCGTCCACAACAAGCAAAAGGGTTTATGTAAAAAGAATTCATTTCAATATACTTCTGCCGCATCGGCATATCGGCATGCTTTATCCAGTAAGCGTCGGTGCAGGACTCCGAATACCGCTCGCGCCATACTGGTCATCGAGTAAATGGCAGTATGATGAGTATCATTCGAATGAGCCTGACGATGGCCTAAATGTGTCTGCAACTTGGAACTGAAGCACATGATGGGAATGGGGGATGACTTGACGGCTGTGGGCGGAAGGTTGGACATGTGCTGGACGCCGAGGGTTGCGGCGACTGCGAAATGAACAGGCCATCAGTAACGAGTCGCATAAATCATGCTCAAGTTCGTTTCAAACGCGTTTCAATACCATTCGGAGCAGTAGGATCATAAAGTGCGTTGAATAGGATCAAGAAAAAAAGGCCATCGATGGAGACTGTACATCATGCGAACGTAGGTTCGAAACTCGTCCACTAAATAAGGCTGTAACTACGCTGTCAACGAAAAATCAAGAGAAAAAGTGCGAATATAGAGAGTATAGGTGAACGGATGCGTTCTACGGCGAGCGGGAGACACGTTTTCGCGTAGCGACATGTCATGTCGACCGAGGCACCCTCTAACAGTTCGCCGTGACTGAGAGACCTAAAAAGGGCATGCAACGTCAGAATACCATTCAAGTTGCGTGCGTGCACCGGAGCCATGTCTACCCCAAAAACAGGCGACGTACCGGGGTAATACCAAAACGTGACACAGAGAATGAGGTAGAGACCTGTTTGCCACATGTTGTCAATACAAGAACAGCCTGCGCATCGGTATTCGACAGGCGAGGCGATGAGAAACACGTACAGATGAGGATCATTCCTTCGAGCCAATTCGACTTGCCATCTTGGACGACATAGTTGACGGTGAGTACTATATGGATCCTCGACCATGACAAATCTGGATAGGCGAAAGGGGAAAACGGGAGGACGAACCTGAAAGAAACAGGACGATGGACTGCAGAGGGTCAAAGAGGAGTGTGAGCGGCTTGCCGAGTATCCATCCCAACGTGACAATGAATCTGTGTCGGGGACAGAGGTAAGCACACAAGGCCACCGTCGAAGTGTGAGAAGGACGTACGGAATGACGAAGAGCGCAATTTGCTAGTGGATAAAGTGAGTGCGTTCCGGAAACGGACCATGGTAAGGGAGAACTCACGATACTGGAACCGACTGCAACACCCAGGCTGAGCGTCAATTTATCCTTGACAGAAACTGTGACTGCCGTGACGTGCTCTGCAGCATTTCCGACAATGGGGAGGAGAATAACACCGACGAACTCCTTGGAGATGCGTCCGGTGTCCGTCAGCCCATTGATGGAGTCTACCAGAAACTCTGCGGTAACAGCGACGAGCTAAGGAGATCGTTGACGGTCACCTTTGCCATCACGAGCGCATATAATCAGTAAACTTACCACAGTGATGGAAACCAAGAGTGCAACAGACACAGAAACGCTCATTGAAGGCTCCTCGGGTTCTTCCTCAACATGACCCGATTCCGGGTCGGAGGTTGGCTGAGCAGCATGAGTCGCCCCGTCCCCTAGCGCCGTGAAACGAATCTGTTGCTGAGGGGAGCCGACTAGTGGTGTTTCAGTGTATTGGGGCACAACAGCTCGTTTGCCATGACGGAATTTCTTGATCTTGAATGGGTTTACGCTGTATCTCTTTGATTCTGCAATCTCCTCACTGTCGTCTTGGTAGAGAGCTTTGTGCGAAAAGAGCTGGAAGAAGAGGTAGGACGCATAGACTAAGGCAGAAAAATTGTGTCAATTATGCAATCAGGACTCGAAACCAAGTCCGTACTAAAGAGTAGGATAATGGCAACCTGGGAAGAGGTTAGATAGGTTTATTTATTTTGATATTGGTAAACACACCCCATGACTCATTTTAAGGATCTCATCAAAGATGCTGGTATCAGTCGCTTGTTGAACCATCACGAAGGCACCAGGGAGCAGGACGGCAATAACACTGATGGTCAAGAGAGTTGAGTTCGTCTGTGCCATAACTTTTGATTCAAAGTTTCAATGAGTGCAAGTGGCAATGCGATGGAGAAACACAAACCGAGCCCAAAACCTTGCTCCGAGAACCTCAGACCACCCGCAAAGAAACACATGCCGAGCACGAGTACTGTGTGGCGAGCAAGATCATTGGAGGGCATAGGTAATATACGGCTGAAGACTTACACAAATTACTTAGGATAGACCCGATAACTAACAGGGGCGGTGAGTCCGGAGATGTGCAAACAGACGGAGGAGTCCTTTACTCACGGGATGATTGCACGATGTCTAATTCACACTTGACTAGAGCAATGATCTGCGGAATGCGCGATGAGTATGTGACATGCGGGTATACCACACGACAGAATTCAACATACCGAGACGATCAACTCAACACTGGCAGAAGTGAGCATAGAAATAAGCTTATTGAGAGGGGCCACGAGGGGTCTACTTACGCATTTCCCTAAGCAAAAAAATGTAAAAGGACCGTTGAAAAAATAGCGATCACACTTACGAGTGTGGCGTTCATGAGGCCTGCCAGGGTTTGCCCAACTCGCATCGACAGCTCATCCGTGGCAAACGCGAGTAACTGGTGATTGTAAATACCAAGCTGTAATTCCCGAGCAATTGACCCACCTTGGCAAGAGGTATGATGGCCAGAAAAGAAACTATTGAACCGAGTTGACAGCAACCAACGCAGAACGGAGAACAATTACGCACAGACGAAGATGAGCGTGTGTTCGTTCGGCAAAGCAAAATTGAGTGCCCACTGAGCCAGAGAAAATCAGCGGAGAACAAGAAAAAAAGAAAGGTGAAGCATACGGATATTGGGATGCAAATGAGAAGAACATTCAACCCTGATATGGAACGTATGAGGAAGAGGGGGCTTCGCTTCATGGGCGGACCACTCACACGATGCAGTTAAAATGGCTCGTAAACTTTGCCAGACTGTTGGATCCGGCCCCACCTGCTTTTCAGGTTGCATGAGG
Source organism: Pulchroboletus neoregius (assembly GCA_038089795.1). Lineage (NCBI taxonomy): Eukaryota > Fungi > Basidiomycota > Agaricomycetes > Boletales > Boletaceae > Pulchroboletus > Pulchroboletus neoregius. The sequence continues at coordinate 22,558 of JBBPLM010000187.1, read as the reverse complement.
GTAGCAGCACGTTCACGAAGAGAGGATTTCTTTCGTTGGACTTCTCCCTCAGTCGTTGGTTTTCTAACAGCAGAGGATGAACCAGCCGGCTCTTGGGAGAGAATTAGTTGTGTGGAGTCAACAAGCGACTCTGAGCCGCCAGGTTCTGCCACTGATGTGGACGATCGCGTGGTATCCATGAGTTTCGCAGGAGTTAACTCTTTAAGAACAAGTAACGCACTACTGTTCGGGAATTAGGAAACAACGTCGTGCTAGAAAAACAGGTGAGTCACCTTGAAATGTTGGTTTGTGAGGAGGAACAAGGGGGAAGAAAGAAAAAACTGACGTTTTAAGTGGAAGACTATTTGACTGCGTTGTGACAGTCGGCGATTTCGAGAGGCCAAGGGCGATGAGTCTCGCAAAAACACAGACCCAAAAAGGCAACCTCTGTCGTTCGATCTGGCACGAAAATCCCTGCCTGTTTTCTACGTTGTTTTTTCTCCTTTCAGACCCTTCTTTTGCTATGTTTCTCAGTCGTATCTGCAGTCGCACTAGGTTTTACTCGGCGCCGCTCTGACTGGCCCACATGACCGGAGATGTCCGAAAAGCAGAATTGTTCCATTCGAATGTTCCATATCCACGCACGCACCGCATTCACCTGGTCACGTCTTATATGCATGTACTGCCTCATCGCGGCGCCAAGCGCATCGTTTGCAACGAGGCATGCTAAGCATGATCAATGACTCCCCTCCCCCTCACTCGATTTTACATTGGGATCTCCGGCGTCTGACCCATGACGTCGAAATTTCCATTCTAAGTAGTCATTAGAGGCCCGTCAGATCTAGGCAGGCTCGAGCCGCTCTATTGTGTACCCATTACCGGTAACCCGTTATGGCAACGTCAACGTTGGGCACGCTAATAAGGCGGCAAGCGTGCAGTGTTCCGCAGTTTCGTGCTGATCTAACCGCACATTCCAATCGACAGATCAAACGCAGTGGTACTACAGTATTAACCGTATACTAACCGCTCGGTCAGTCAACGATTTTTCTTCAGAGCACAAATCGCTGGGTAACCAATGCCGTTGCGGTGTTGGCGGCGAATCAAGCTCAGCCTTTTCTTTATTTATATTTTTCATTTTATCGCGCGCTGCCACCGGCCGAGAAAGCCTCAGGTGAGTTCGCGCGCAGTGGCAGTGCGCACTCTCTGAATCTTACGTCAATGAGCCAACTTCACGTTTCTCTGCGCCCGCATTCGCCATAACGATAAACTGATCTGAATAAATGTAACATGCTATAAACGAAACGAAAATACCAAATATACATGATTCACCCTCCCTCAGGGAGCTAATCAAACCGTACAATTAATAGCGTAGGGTAGTAAGTTATCCAAACGAAGACACATGTCTAAGATCGCAGCTCCATATAGCTTGATGATCGGTCGCCATGAACAAATCAGTGAGTTTCGATACATTTACTTTTCTATTTCACCCGGTCCGTAAAGCCTCGTGTGTCGGCGATTCACCCTTGGTATGCAAACGAAACAGCGCCGTATAAACCGTCCTCGCGGCCTAACATGCCGTAGCCATGCAGAACCTAGATGCGAAACCAGACGTCAGCTTGGAATGGGTGAAAAACAACATGTCACATACCTCCATCTTCCTCGCATGCCAGCCTACGCCACTACTGATATTTCCGTTTGCGTCGGCTAAACGGTCCATTTCGGACCGGAAAGGATGATGAGCGGGCAGTTGCCCCCGCAGTTCCCCATCGACCCATCCACTCGCTGTGTCAACGTACCAGCCTCGACCCCCCTTACTCCGGATGATCCGCCACGTTCCAGCACCGACTCCAAGACTGACAAGTGCCGGTATGGATAATTCGATGACACGAAGGCGAGTGTGCGCCTGTGTGACAATAGGTTCGGGGCTGAGTACGGACGTGTGGCGCGATGTACACAGCGCCCCGATAATATGCGTGTGCAAAGCGATGGAGGCTTGGCGCGCAGGCCCTCGAGGTCCACCGGCTCGACCCCAGTCAAGCTCTGGTGAAGTGGATACGAGTGTCAGTACCTCGACGTTGACAGCCTTGGTTTTGATGAATGTGGTGATGGCTTCTAGTTCGAGCCCTTGGATATAAGAGAGGCCCAACGACCGTAGCTTTGGTTGTGGCCTGCACACGTCCCGCAGCAATTCTCTGGTTATTGGAGCGCTGGATAGGTCGAGGTATGTGAGTTCACCACTAGTGAAGCATGGTGCGAGGGCAAAGATTTCGCGGAGGTCCTCGGTAGATAGTGGAGACGGGAAAGTTTGATCGCCATAGAGCGTTAGCTCTTGTATATGGGCAACGGCAGGCGCCTGGATGAGAAAGTCTCTGATTGACTCTCCAGTCAAGCGGATGCATCGGGCCAGAGCAAGCGAACGAAGTCTAGCAGACGAATCCCCCAAAGCGCTGAGTAACTCTGGCGTGACACGTGTCGCAGATAGGTCGAGATGGGTGAGAGATGGAAAGGCGAGAACGAAGGGAGTAAGGATGTGTGGCTGGATAGATTTTACACCACGTAGACAGAGACGCTGAAGACCAGGGAACGTTAATAACTCCTCTCTGGCAAAACGGACGGCCCGAGAACGCCTCGCCTCCTCGTCTTCGCTCCCACTTGAGTCACCATCGTGGGGGAGTAGGTGAATATTGACAAACTCAGTAAGTGCGCTAACGAAGACAGCGCTGACACAACCCGTCAGATCAACAGCCTCAAGATCTTTGCAGTCCCGCCTCCTTTCGCGATCATATTCCTCGGGATCACTGTCATTGGCAATGAGTCCACGTCCACGTGATGGACGCCCTCTCCCACGTGAGCGAGATCCGCGCAGAAATAGCTCATTCAGAACAGGTAGGGTTAGCGCCCCATCCATATATTCGGTTGCGCCAAATGTTGCCAAGTTCGGCATTTCCTGCAGGCAAGGGAATATAATCCACACGACGCAAAGTAAGTGAGGGAGACAAACCTTTAGGATTGCCTCGACACGCTCGCCGGTGACAAAACGACTATTAACACCTTCCTCCACGGACCGGCGCATGCCGATGGTCCGGAAATGGTTAAAATCAATGTGCTGTACAAACCTTCCCGGGCGCGGGTCATGGAACGTCGGAACTAGAGGCACATCAGTTTAGTCAGCACGGGGTTCAAAGAACAGACAATGGAATGGACATTTACCATAAAGACCTGGCTCGTTCCTGTCCATAACATTTTGGACTGCATCGCTAATGGTGCGCATAATCTTCCATCGCGCCGGGCTTTGACTTTTCCCCCTAATGCGCCGCGGACTAGGATCACGAGACGCAGGTGGAGAGAGTAATTCGGGAGGAATGGAACCGTCTGGACCGCTGAGAGTCTCAAGAATGGATTCCTTCCATTTTTTGAGAGCGTCCTCGTCATTGGAAGCGCCGGGAATGGTGGTGCTCGCAAGAGCAGCCCTGGTAGCGGCATGAATGGACTGTTCGACGGCGAGGGCAGTATTGTCCTCGGTGATTTGATCCTCGCCACCAGTTATCACCTCCATGAGTGTGAGCCAGCTTCGTGGAAGGCGGACCTCGATTCTTTGCCATAACCAAGGTTTGGCCGCGTCGCACCACGCGCGGTTGACAAGGCAAAGATTTGCCAAAGTCCTACGTACGACCGGCTCTGGACAGTTGCTTGGCGGCATGGAAGATGGCAAGGCAGTTGGGACACCATAGTCTCCGAGAGCGATGGGATCCAAGGAGCTCGTAGACTGTGGCAAGCATGCGGCATAGACATACGCGCAGATGGAGAAAAGGAGTTCGGGAGGGTATTGGGAGATAGCGGACATGTTCAACAAGGGATTAATATCTGATGAGGATGCCAGCGGATGAACGACTTCTTATATACTGGTGCGGTCGGGACTTGCACCACATCCGAGAAAACGTTTAGCAAGATGACGTAATCCGGGGATAAAAAGGCACGGGAATATTTAGTATTAAATGGGGTACATACTTGCCGATTTTACGTCAGTGATGGCATCGTAGTAGGGCGGAACCGTGAGTCGTTGCCAAGTCCGATAGTAGATCTTAACCTTGGTCTGGAAATTCTCCGCGTAACCGTCCTCCTTGTTCCGGAATTCAGGATTGGTGCATGCGGGGTCGTATACTCAAGGTTTAATCCCGATAATACACGAGTCGTGGCCGGGTCATGCGACAATCGCACCGCGATCGAATCGGTGATTCGATTTTGTAGCAATAGTACACGATTGATGCTTATTACGTCTGTCAGCTACAAAATAGAGCTGGGGCTTAACCCCAGGTGAGATACCTGCCCGCCGAGACAGAGTATCGACTATGTAGACCATTTCGAAAATCAGTTCCTGCATTCACTCGAAAGGTGCACTTTTCTGCAAGAAATTACTCTGGGGACCCGGAATTTGAACCGAGTTCCGAATTCACATTTGACAGTGTCACTCTGAACGGGGAAGATGTATAGGGTCACTCTCAGCCTGGATACTAAAGTGTGCGATTTCATAATGGCAAACACTCGGGTTTCAAGCCTTCCACCTGGTCGGGCTACCATCCTCATATCTGCGGTCTCACTTGTTTTACTTTGATATTGCACTCAGAGTCAACGGACGACGGAAATGAATAAAGAGTTCTCTTTCTCACAGAATGCTACTGACTGATTCATTGTGGACTTGCTGTCATGGCATTGCACTACCAATACGCTTCTCCCACGTTTGAACGTGCCATCCAGATTGTTTCAACCAATACATCCCGCTGTCGGAGGGCTCTACATGTTTCCACCGATGTTGTTCCAGTCGGGTCACTTGTTATCGAGTTAAATTCCGCCTTGATCCGAATGTTAACGTGCTC
>JBBPLM010000186.1:4356-25049 GCA_038089795.1 Pulchroboletus neoregius | reverse complement strand
TGGAACAGGCTGCTGGAGATCAGACGCGACTCCTCGGCCGAGGAGGTGGTAGGGACCCAGGCCGCCTATTGAGAGAAGAGAAGATGAGGAAGCGGGTAGGCAAGGAGAAACCAAAGGTTTGTTTTCAGGTCTCATAATTGTGCATTGCCAGTTTAATAACTCGACATGCAGCTGGAACAACAACTCCTATCGTCCCTTCCCGCATGGGAGCAGGCCAACGGCCGCCCATTTCTGGTGCATGGAGAAAGTATGCTCCAGATTCTGATGGAGAATGTATCTGCAAATGAACAAGAAAACAAGAAGAAGACGGTCGCGTCGCAATACTCGGTGCAAGCGCTCAATGCGAGCAAACCAACTGGCCCCCTGACACGTAGTCGCAGCCTAGAACCTACCACTAGCAACACCAGCAAAGCGAGTTATGTCCCCGGAAAAACACAAAACCCACCTCCGGGGGCTGTCACACCAGCAGTAAGATCGGGGTCGTCGATGTCCCAGACCACGACAAAACGACAAAAGCTTGCGGATGGCCGTCCCAAGCCCGTAAGGAGCTCATCTCCAGCAAAAGGCCGCACGCCGAGTGGGACCGCTTCGGGGCTACCGAAATTGGCTGTGCAAGCAGCCTCGCACGTCACGACACGGTCAAAACATACGGAAGGATATGCCTCACTTGGATGGGGACGCGCTCCGTTGATGCAGCAGCGTACGATATCACGGGCTGTATCGAGCTCTAGTGTGAGCTCCCACCGTTTCGCCTCCTCGACGAAGTCGTATGGTGCGAGTTCGATGGGATCGAACATCACGCGGGCATCGAGCGTGGACAAAGGTGGTCGGATCAAACGAGAGAGTTTCCGACCGCGACCGAGCATTGATGGTGTGAGGGGAGGGGGTGCAGTGTTCCGAGGGATGCCACCGACGGAGGAGGAATGAGGTTTCTTCCCTTTCTTTGATGTTTCCGATGACTTTGAAGCGATGTTCGTTTGTATGTCTGCTCGCTGGGCGAGGATGTGTGTGAATCGTGACAGGTTTATTATCTTTATCTTTGGAGGGTCCTTGCCAGCAGTAAGGAGTTGACCTTTGTACACTATGTCTTTTGTATTCGGACTCCCATTACACCCATCCACTTAATTATGATGATGCTACGAACAGAACTCGAAGATACTAGTAGGTGTGGAACCTTTGACATCGTCGGAACAAGCGCTACCCAAATTGCATGCTCTTGCGCTCCGATTCTCTTAGTCTGCAGGAACACCGTTGCGCGAAGAAATGGTTACAAGTCTTTGTCTAGAACCTAGTCGAGATGGGGTAGGCTTGAACAAAGATGGTTGCAAAAAGAGCTAAATCATAATCCTCTCTCTGGCGGGGAGTCAAACCCCGCTCTTCCGCGGTCTAGGGTAGGATGACAGGCGGATGTACTATCCGATATACTACCAGAGAATTTTTTTCCAAAGCTAATTGAGAATAACAACTGGGGTATTCCGAGTGTGTCCTCCAAAAAAGGTACTACAGGGTGTTGTGACATTGTACAGCAGATTGCAATCAAAAAGCAGGGCATCCTTCCAAACCATACATTGCGTTTTACCAATTCTCTAGCATGACCTGTGCGCATTCCTGGAGCGGAATATTCAGAATCTAGGTTTCCCAGAGTCGATCCAGAACTAACCTTTAGTCTTGCAAAGTTGTGCACAATGGCGACGTTGAGGACCGTTCTCAACTTTCGCTTCATCTCCGCTTTTCCGACGACCAACTGATACGACCCCGAACATTGACAATATCGCGAGGCGTTGTCCGAGCGGATTTGTTTGCATTTAGAACAACGCATATCTTGCTGGGCGAACGACTTCTCGATTATGCCAACCATTCGGACCAGTTCCATCTCTATCGCAGCCCGATCGTATTCGCTATCACATACCCGACACATCCACTTGGGAGGTCCGACGGCCAGACCATCCGGCATGAGCTCTGGATCACGACAAAAGTCAAAGTCGTGAAGTACATCGCACATTTTGCATGCGACGTTGGACAACTTCAGGGTTTCGCAGGGATTTCGGAAAATGGCTTCGTTGGCAAACTCTCGAACGCCTGCCAGGTCAAGTAGGTTTCGTTTTAATAGACCGATCTCCACCTGATAGTCTTCCGCGAGGCAAATTACCGCGCAGGTAAATTTGACGAACTCGAGGGCAGGATTGGTGAGCGTGAGGTAAGAGCCTGGGAGTACTGGAAACGTGAACTGGGAGTGGAGATCTTCATCGTATACCGACTCTCTGTGCTTGGTCTTGACGGAGCCTACGAGTCGTAGAAGTTTCCGGGTGAGTTTCCTGGCAATGAACTCGCGAGTGGCATCTAGCTCTTTCGCTTTCCCAACATCTTGCTGCGTGACATCGGGTGCAAAGTTCTGCAACACTCGAAGAGGGGCTCGTGAATTCTCGTTCGCCTTCTGTCTGACCTTGTAGAGTTCGACGATAAAGTACTGGATGGCGGACCTAAAGTCTTCTTGGATGGCTGGCGGGAGGAAAGTCTCTATGTTCCATCGCATCTCAATAGTGAGCTCTGCTGGGGGTTCAATAGCTAGGGGATCATCGCAAACGATACCCCCAAAGTTTGCGGAGTCCATGAACAGTAGAAAGTCGTAATAGCGGTCGGTTTTCAGATACATATGCTGGAATAGCTCGTGGGATGTGACTGCTGTAGCGATATATGTCGCATAGGCGTGTGCTGTTCCGGGTGGCTTCGAAGTAGCGAGTAAGATTCGACTGAAGTCGGCATAAATGACATGGGAACCGAGTCGTTTGAATTCGGCAAGCATCTGTATGAATGTTTTCCGCATGAGCCCATGAATGAAGCGATGGATGCTTGGGTCATAAAGACGAGATCCGCTCGTGCTGATCCATCGCCAGAAATGGTCAATGGCTAAGGTTACAGTGCCTTCGAAGTTGGCTTGGACTTTGTCAAGAAGCCAAGTCTTGATCATCGACTTCATGATGCCGAACGTCAGGGTAGAAACGTTCGACTCTCCAAGGCTAAGGTCGCGTTGTGCTTCGCCCCGGTTGTACGCACTCAAAGTACGAGATGTGGAGTCAAAAGCGGTCGTCCCGCCGCTCCCCTCCAGCTCGTTCACCACGACGGAATGTAGGACGGAGTTGACTGCCAAGTTGCGAACCGTAACCTCCAGGCATACGTTGGAATAACACCCAGGGGTTATGAATTCCGTGTTCTGTAGTTCCTCGGTCGGCCGGTTGTCAGCTTCCCTGCCACCGAGATCTGGACGCTCCGTGGGAGACCACCAGAGGACGATGTCCTGCTGTATCAGCCGCCGTGCGAAACTAATATCAGACAGAATGAGAGCTTGATCGCCGTCGATATGCCCGATAGGAACATCATAGTAGTTCGAAAGAGCGATCGAACGATCGAGCCATATACCACACATGAGGTAGCGCTGCAGCATCTTTTGAGCGACGTGCGTTTGCCAAGGAAAGACGTCGAGGGAGTGATGAACTTTGGCTTTGGGCATCGACAAGACAGGGAATCTCGAGAGTTTGGGAACATGTGCGTCGAAATAGACTTGCTCTTTCGACGAGGAGATTATGACCATGTACGACAAATTTTCCAAGAGTCCAAGCTCTCGGGAAATCGCCTTAAGCGCGGAAACGTCCTTGCTGTGGTAAGTCGTGGTAAACTCGCAAGAAGACGGGTATTGCATAGATGCAGGATCTCTGTAATGACCTTGCCGTTTCTTCAAGAGATCCGCATACAATTCTTGCAAACGGGGTATACCTTGGCGGCGCGTTGCGGGGTCTACTAGATGCAATTTGACGGCACCGCTAGGAAGGAAGAGTGCAAACACGTGAATGGGAGCGCTTTGCGAGCAAGCATGATAGAGGAATAGATGTTTGCTACCACGCCCACCGTCAAGGTACGTCTGTCGGGAAAGGGAGGGATTGGCGCGGTCGAGTTGGCTCAGATCAACTCCCGTGCTTTGGGCTTTATTGAGAGTCAATCCCAGTTCATCGACAGTGCAAGTCTTGCCCAGCTTGAGTAAGGCTCGCATCTCTAGTGGAACCTGGTAAAGTATTATCAGAAATGCACCGAGTTGGCATGGTGTTTGATGCGACACCGACCTGCCGCTCAAACACACCGTCGACATTTGGATCGTTCGTTAAGTCTGTGAAATGTTCCTGAATGTCTTCGTAAACATCCTCCTTCACGACCACTTTGTATAGGTTGTTGCAGGGGATATCCCTCGGCAGGTGTCGTGTGACCTTTTCCAGCTGGTAGTACTCCGTGCGGAATAACTCATCCCTGGGCGGGTTCTTGAAATGAAGGTAAAACTGCCTGGGAATACGAAGGGGTACGGGTGAAAGTTCTCCATCGATGGAAACCCACATCGTAAAGCGTCCAGATATCTTGCTCTGTCGGATCTGTACGATGTCCCAGCGTTGCGTCGTTCGTATCCGTGCGCCTCTAAACATGGAAGGGACCACTGCAGATGTCTCTCCGCCCCAACGTGCTTCGCGTGTCTTACGCCAGCGAGGCTTGATCGCTTTTAGCCAAGACGAGTAGCTCAAGCTGGGATCTGGAAGGGGAATACTACACGCGTCATCTTCTTCAGCCTCAGGACTTGGCTTCCGCGTAGCCTTGCGGCTCACAACAGCAATACGTCCTTTGTCGGGATGCTTCTGTGTCCCAAAGTCTTCCATATCACACTCTCCGTCCTCTTGCACCTTCCGCGGAGCGACAGAGAAGAAGTCTGTAACCTTGTTCTGCTTGAACTTGTCTACAGCCCCCGCAACTCTGCGATGTAACCAGTCAGGATGCCTGATCCTCGGTACAGGATTTGAGACGCCCTGCATAGCCGCAGGAATTGTGATCAGCTTCTGAATCACAGAACCCAATCGCTCGATGTAATACCCCCAGTCCAAGATCGAACGAAGGTCGAAGCTGCTGAGGCCGGGATCTTTGAGCCACTTACGGAGGTAGGTTCGCTTTACGGATTCTTCTGCGCAGAAAATGGCGATCGGAACAGCTCGCTCGGTGACAGGAGCACCGTTGGGCTTTGCGGAGATGACGAACTTGCAAGCGAGACCTTTGTCTTTGACCATTTGGTCGCCCAAGAACTCGGCAAGCCTCTTGGCAGTGCTAATTGACGTGGACTTTTGTCCAGCATACTCGGCGAGTGTCTTCGACATACTTCTGTTCTCGGCAATGAGTTCGACAAGCTCCTCATCTGAGAGAGTCTCTGCGTGAGAAAAGAGGATGTCAAGCCACTGATCGGCGATGTTTGCGACAGCGCGGTAGCACTCCTCAGTGGTAGTGCCGAGCAAGAATTTCTCGAAGATTTGGGATTGGAAGATTTTGATGAGCTGGAGTTCACCACGCCGCTTAACCTCGAAGCCTTTGAGTTCGGCGAGAGACCCGTCATCATTGAACACCGCGTAACGCTTCTTGAGCAGTTTGTCTTCCTCCTTTGACGATGGGAGAATCATTGCACGGTATGGCCCGTCGAGCTCGAAGAAGATGGAGTTTTCGGAGTGAACGTCGTATTCCCCAGTTTCTGGGTTAAAGTTGTGGTATTGGTCATTCGTAAACCGCGCGTGGACCAGGTGGTTGAGCATTGTACACGGATAGGAGATAGGAATAGTCTTGCCACTAGTCAACTTGAACTTGAAGTTCTCCGGGAACACGCCTGGGAGCATGCACCAAATTCCATCCGTGTCCAGCTCGAGAGGACGCCCGATCTGCTCCACCAACGCACGAGCCATTTGGATGATCGTCGCGCCTGTAAGACAGGTAATCCCTGCCATCTCCATCGAATGCCAGCGTGCACCTTTACGCATCACATACCCGTAGAACGAGTTGAGGATACACTTGTGGGCGAGCTGTAGCGAATCGTATATTACGATCATCTTCTTCGCCTCGTCCACCTCCGCAAGCGAGCGACCCTCGCTAAGAACTGTATCGAGATTCTTCTTCCACGTTTTGTGAAGCCCCTTGTATTCGTACCGCCGATCACGGAAACGGCGCACGGTATCGACGTAAAATGGGTTTTCCCGCTGACACACAATAGACTCGCGTGTCTCGACCTTCGTATCTTTGGTCTTCTTATACACTTTGCGGGAGTAGTCTCCAAGTCGCTTGTGCAAAAGAGCCGTCTGCTCTGTCTCCGTCAGGTCAACGAACTTTCGTTGCGGTCCTTCAGGTTTCTTGGGAGGGAAGGATTCCTGGTTCAGCGCGTGTCGAATCATGTTATACTCGTCCCTGTGTGCAGGAAAGAATTCGCCTCTCCACGCCCATTCAAGCCTTCGGTCACACTTCTTCCCCGGCCGGTTGTAGTCGCATACCGCACACACCGACTCGTCAACCATAGAGTCTGGTTGTAGCCGATTCGACAACATGATGTTGGGGTACATTGCGGCAACGTCAAGATGGTAGATCAGTGGCTTGTCGGTCCGCTTTGGGTTATCTCGCATGAGCTCGAGAGAGGATTGAATCTGAGACTTGACTTCGTCGTAGTTGGTGACGTTTTCCAAAGACTCGTTTGATTCCTCGACGATGTGGAACTTAAGGGCAGCATCGAGATCTTTGATCAGCTGAGTACTGGTAGTTAGCGCGCGCAACATTATGCGTAAAGCACGACGGACCTCTTCAACAGCTGCAGGGACGATCTTGAAGTCCGTAGAGATATCACTGCGGAAAACGCCAGCCTCTAACGCTTCCACGTGCCCTCCAACATACGTTTCTGAAGCGAGCAAGTGACCTTCAAACATGTTCAGATGAGCGTCTTCATGTCTGTTGGGCATGATAATATGTCCTCGGTAGGCTTCCACCTGAGTCGATGCGTGAGCGAGTTTCAAGGGTCGTTGTTAGGTCTACACACCATCAACAATGTCTCACAAAGAGTTCCACTTCCCTTTCGCAACACCTCGTCCGGACACAATGGGATGATGTTGCACAGCGAGAAGATGAATGGGTGTACGTATTTCATGTAGAGATAATAGGTCGCTACGGCATCCGAGACGGAGTACTGGGCAAGGACTTGCGGCTGCTCCATGGCATATCTAGCGATTGATTGTTAGTGTGAATGTTAACGGGGGGTTTGATCAACGCACGGTGTCATCAGTTCGGGATCCAACTCGATTGGATTATACCCCAGCTTTGCTGTCGTGACCGCCTTCAGGCCCTGACTACCTTGCGGAAGGTACGAGTCGCGCTTGACCCATCGGAAACAGTCCATGTGGACACAGCACCGACTCTTGAACTCATCTTCCGAATCTATTGTGAATCCAGTCTCGAGGAACATGTCGATACCATTGGTCTTCGCTCTCGCGCAGAGAAACGGAAAATCGAAGAAATCGCCGTTAAACGTGGCCATAACCGTAGGCTTCACGTCCTGGATGTGTTGGAAGAACTTCGAAATTGTTGCAGCCTGACCGAGTCGACACCAGTCAACAAATGTGGTTCGTCGTGGATGAACGCCATACCTCGTCCTTCTCGTTATATACTATAAACGGGCCTTCGTACCCTTCCTTGGGGGTATACTCAAAGTTATCGATGTCCTCACTCACGATTTCGCGGTTCGTGATGAGATACCCTTGGCCATCAATCATGTACGAAATCATCATCACCTGGTCAATCGCTTGGTCAGGAAACTTGAGGGGTGCCTTCGTCGTCTCGATATCATATGCCATGACCACTGGATCCGCACGCTTGACGCGCTCCGTGATCTGCGCAAAGCTCGGTTTCCCAGCATTAAACGTCACAGCATACCACAACCCAACACGTAGTTCGTTGTCGATAGCCACGCGTAGGTAATAGGGCACGTCGAATTCTCGAATATCAACGATGCACTCGCGAGGATCCCTTTCCCTGTAGCTGCCACCGTTGATACTGCCACCGATTTCCGTCCATTCGCCTTCGAGTTCCATGTTTGTGCTGGGACCTGCCGTGGCATTGACGACTTCCGCGTAGGCATCAACGGCTCCCCGTTTGGCGCCGTTTTCAAGCGCGAGGGGAGCAATATCGCGCCTGACGGTAAGAAGATCTGATACGTTCCTAAAACATAGCTGAAGGTAGAGCCTCCGGTGTCCCATCAAATGATTCGGTAGCTTGAGATCTTCCTTTCGGTCACGTACGATCTTGTAGAGAACGCCTTCGTACCGCTTCATGAGCCATTCCTCGACGCTCGCCTCCGAGCCACTCTGAAGTCGCCATGCGTCAGCACTCATAAAGAAAGACACGTCAAACACCCTCACCTTGCACGCAATGCAAAAATACGGCTCGTATTGCATCGTGCACTTGAACGACCCGCCATCGTCTTGTATGAAGTAGAAATCCACCGCAGCCTTTCCTCCAGGATGCTCCGGGTCCTTGACTAGCGTCGGATGCATATTGATGAGCCAACCCTCTCTCCGTCCGCCTTCCTGCAACCGCGCGAACCCAAGCTTCTCGTCGATCTCATCGCTCAACCGAACTTGCTCGAATCGCTCAGCGAGCTGTGTACCGTCGTCTTCGCGTTGCGGGGCTGGGCCTTCTCCTGGTGCGTTCCCGTTGGATGTGCCGCCTCGTCCACCTCTGCCTCTGCCACGACCCCCACGAAAATTAGCGCTTCCTCGATAACCAGCGCGTCCCCCGCGTCCTCCACGTAATCCAAAAGTGCGCCCGCGTGCCATGAGTGAAAAGAACAGAGAACGAGACTCGCGTACTGCTATTGGAGTAGCAACAATGTGACAGCACGTGATGTGACATACGCGACTCGTCACGTCCTCGCGTTGTCACATAAAAACTACTGAACACGTCGTTGTGCGCATACCAACGACTCACTGAGTCCGACTCGGAACGTCTCAACAACTTGGGCATAACAACTAATTGGCGTTCTTCCCTTCGAACAGCTCCAAGGTGGGGTATAGGGAGAAAATAAGTTGGGGTATCTCATAAAAATACGAACAAACTTGACTTTGAAACACTTCTCTCGCAGCAAGAAAGGAAAAGAAAATCCGTAGCCAGTACCGGAACAAGCCCATGAAATAAAGCGTGAAGAAAGAAAGAAAATCCGATGCAGTATGGGAGATAGTATGCGTGGGGGACCACAAGTGGTCGTTCGATCAGCGAAATAGCAATGTAAACGATAGAGCGGAAGGACGAGAAGACCCGAAAAAAAGGAAGCTGGACCAGGATAGAGTGCATGACAACCATGCAACGCCTAGAAGTCCATGATGCTCGACAACACAACACAGAATAACCATGACCATAAACTAGGATAAGCCAACAATGCATACCTCTTCTAATAACCTCATTCCTCTTCGCCTTCGTCTTCTTCTTGGATCGCATGTTTAAAGGCAGGACCACGCACCCCCGGTAGCTGCCATCGCCCACCTCTCGCTTCCGGCGTTTCGAACACCATCTCACCTTGTCCGGGAGCAGGCGAGGACCTCCCCGCCGGTGAATGACCTCTCGGTCTCCCCACGACGCCCGTACCAGAGCTCGCGCGAGCCTTGCCTGTTCGTGTGTGCCCACTGTGATTCCTCGGGGGTGGCGACATCACCAGCGGAATTGGCGACTCCAGCGCCAAAAATGACGAACTCGTACTTGAACTCGTCGTTGCACTCCCAGGCATCTGCCCCAGTCCCCCTGCAAACTCAGGGACATCCTCATCCTCGTCCACCCAGTCGCTCTCATCTCCCATGCTCAAACTCGGTCGTCCCCCACTGAACACGTCCCTGATATCTGGTGCTGGCGAGATGGCGAGAACTTCAACGGGAAGATGAGTGCTCCGACTTTGCCATCCGGGAGGTTCATGTCCCCAGCTCTTCTTCCATGACGTCCGCCCTAATGAACTAGAGGCATGTGGGCTCGTGAACGGTGTGAGACGCTTCTGAGCGATGAATGTGCCTGCGCCGCGTCTGGGAGTGCCATCATCTAATGATTTTCTAGAAGGATATCCCTTGAATGGCGAACCAGTCCGCGTCACTTCACCCTCTGAAGCTTCATAGAATGATGTGGGTCGTGAGGATGCGAGGGAATGTGCTGAGGAAGCGGCCGAATTCGAACGGCGATGCGCGGGGCGGGCGCTCCCGGGTGTACTCTGAATGTGCCGCACGACACGCGTAGAGGAAGAAGAACCGGCCCTGCGATGGTTGTATTTGGGTAGTGGTGACGTGGTGCGATAGTATGTTGACCCATTGGAACCTGTAGACGGGGATTTGCGATGCCGAGGAACACCGACGGTAAAGCTGCGTGCAGATGATGGTCGTGAGGAGTGATCACCTTTCTCAGAGTTAGGCGTCTCCGCGCCGAACGACTGAACGGAAGGGATCTGATCAAGTGTATGCGGTTGCTCAATCATAAAGATCTGAGCGGAATTGCTAGAGGACCTGCGGGAATTGACGCTACTAGACCGACGAGATGAAGCAGAGTGCCGTTTAACACGGCGACCTCGTCCGCCTCCACTCGTGCGCCGCTTGACCGTGTTCTTGCTAGAAGGGGACATGGACGGAGGGGGCGGAACAACCAAGGATCGGGAATACTGCAACCCACGGGTACTACCCTGTGGTAGCGGTTGCACAGTCTCTTTCCGTTTACCTTTCTTATCCTCTTGGAACCAGAGGCGAAACGCAGACAGTAGGCTTGCACGATTCCTGTTGGGAGCGATAACCCGACTTCCACCCTCAGTGTAATTCGGAAGCGAGTGTAACGTATCGCCTGGTGAATTTGCAGGAGTCGGCGCATAGCCACTGGGTGGCGACGTCCGCTCACCCGCCATAACCCATGGCGACCCAGGTATAGCGGGTAGATCGGGGGGAGGTGAGGAAGATGTGGGTACCGCATCCTTTGCCTTCACTGGTGGCGACTTGGTCAATTTAGATGAGCCACCACTACCATGCGAGCTACGGGGATCATCCCCAGCTTGCGTCTTATCATTCTCCCGTGGCTTCTCTTTCTCTCGCTGACCCTCTCGTTGGTCTTTAACCGCTTCTGTCGACTTCTTGCGCACAAGACCGGCCGCTTCAAGGGCTGTTGTCGCTCGTTGCATGATGCTGACACTTCCTGAACGAACCTTGCCATCCCTTTTCAACTTGAGTAAATCTTTATCCTTGTTCTCTATTCCCTTGTAGCTCCCACTCGGCGTGGATTGGTTTGAGCGCACAGAAGACTCGTTTGTAGTCGGCGAAGGCGACAGAAATGGCGATTTTGCGCGGGGAGGGGTGGTCGGACGGGGAACCGAAACCGTTGGGGTAGGCGGTACAAGGGCGAACTCCGGAGGGGCAGATACAGGAGGAGGCTCGTCAGTTTGGACTGCGATGCCATGTTTGTGTCTCTTCCGAGAACCGGAGGGTCGCTCGCCTTCCTTCTCTTTTCGTCGCTTGGATCCTTCCCCAGCTTGTTCAATAGCAGGGTCTGGGGAAACAGCTCGAGCCTCGCCGAGAATCCGCTTCTCATGTTTACGCATCAACATCCACCAAAGTGCTCCTGCCGAGTCACATGCATCCGAGATAACTGAATGCACAATTTGAGCAGTGTCAAAGCCCATCGTGCTCAAGGTGTTCAGTAATTCGCGCTCAGCAGGCGTCGAGAAAATGATCGGAGACGGTGTGCTAAGAAGATACGCAAAGTCCTGGGGAGGAAGGGGTGCAAGGGGTTTGTCACGTGGCGGTGAGCCATTCCCATCAGAAAGTGTCGACGACACAGAACGGCGTTTCGTGCGAGCAGGTGTACGAGTTAGATGTGGCGGAATCCGAGTATGGTTTAAGGGGGGAACAGATGGTGTCATCTCTGTACTATTTTTCCCCTCTCCTTCCATTACCACTTCAGGCTGCCGCGTATTTGTGTCCTTGGACCCTCGGTCACCCTTGGTGATAGTACTTTGACTTGGGTTAGAATGGATCTGGACAGAGGCAGACTTTGAAGAATCTTGGAATGGATCAGAGGCTTTATCATCGGGGGTCACGGGTGCGGACGGTAAAAGTTCGGAGGAGGCAGAGAGAAAAGTCATTTCTGAAGTTGCAGAAGTTGCCGATGACACAACTTGTTCTGTATCCTGCGTTCTTGCCTCGTTTTCAGTGGGCGTTACGCTCAACGGGAAGGCAGTGCGAGCAGGTGATGGCGACGCAGGGTCGTCGTCCTCGAAATCCGTAGCAGTAGAAACGGCAACAGTCCGCGAGGTAAACCAAGGGGATGCCAAAATTTGAGGAATTGCCAAACGTTTCGACGGATCAGTCTGTAAAATATCCCGAAGTAGGTGGCGGGCATCTATAGGAGACAGTAAAAAAAAAATCAATAATTCAAGGTAGCAACAAAAGTATCGAACCTCTGGACAACCACTCTGGATCTTCAAATTCCCCTTTGATAACTTTTTCCTTCATTATAGCTTCGTCATCATCATCGAACGGCAATGTACCAGTCAAAAGGCAATAAAGGATCACACCCATGGACCAAATGTCTACTTCTGTATGGTATTGAGCTGGATGTACAGCAGAGCTGCAGCACCACTCACCTGGACCAAGGTATCTCTTACCTTGCAGTACCTCCGGAGCAGCATATCCGGTTGTACCACAAAAGGTCTCCATATATACACCCTTGTCGTATTCACGCGTGAACCCGAAATCACCAAGTTTGACGCGACACCGTTCATCCAACAATACATTCTCCAGCTTGAGATCGCGATGGACGATGCCCTTGTTGTGCAGGTAGGCAACGGCGAGACACAGCTGACCAAAAATTATTCTTGCTTCGTCTTCGGACAAGCGGCCCTTTTCAGCGAGGTAATCAAAGAGCTCTCCTCCAGAACAAAGCTCTGTGACGATCCATATGTGTGATTCGGTGGCAATGACTTCGTACATTTGGGTAACATGTGGGTGGTGAAGCTGGCGGTGGTGATGTATTTCACGGGTGAGGGAGGCAGACATTGCCTTTGGGATCTGCTTGATGGCGACGCGGGTGGATGTGAGACGATGTGTGCCCATGCGCACTTTCCCGTAGGCTCCTGTTGGGGATCTTATCAGGACTAGGAGTGCCTGTCGTAGGGTTAAGAAGACTTGCCTTCTCCGATGACTTTTCCAAGGGTGTAATTACCTATTATCCTAATCTTTTGGGAAGCGAGTTCCTTCCCGAGTTCGTTATAGGCATTAGCAAGTTGGGCTTTGTGGTTCTGGGATACGGAGGCTGATTGTTTGTGGCCGTGGGAGGACATACTGACATGTAGAATGGAAAGTAACGTAGCGATAAAGGAGAGGCACGGGCAGGAAAGCCACAAGATAGTCAAGAGAGATGAGAGTAAAGAGCAAAGGTGGAGGTCAAGAACGATCGCTCGCAACTTGTCGTGGGAATGCCAACTTATGACTAACACAACAAATCGAATTCGGGCTAAGGTCATAACTACAGGCTCAGAGTGTTCGACAGGACACAGGAGATTAGGAAGACGCGTCATAGATACAACACGACAAGAATAGGTAGCACTTGTGGCAAGTAGGAATGTAACCGGGCAAGGGACTATTTGTGTGTCGCTTTGACAATGCTGACAACAATGATGACGATGATAATGGCCACCGCGAGGCCTATGATAATACGCATCTAGAAACCAAGTCAGCACTCCTGTCTTGCACGACAACACAAGCCCACCTTCATATCCTTCCACCTGGCACCACCGCAAGTGAGAAGGTGTATTGGAACAATGAAACAAAAAAGCTTACCACATATTCTAGGAAGCGGTCAGCGTTGTACTATGTGAGAGCACAAGAAAACTCACTTTGCGCACTCTGTTTGCTCCCCGACGGAAGCCTTGGGCGGAGACGGCCAGATTGTCTGTAGAAAAGTTTATGGGAGTCTGGATGCATCGCGATGACAAAGAAATTGACCAGTCTTGTCCTGCAGCGAGTCCAGTCGCTCGCCTCTCTCCGCAACCTTTGTGATGTTCTCCCTCATTATTCCAACGGTGTCGTCAATTTGCTGTTGAATGGCTGCAGTTTTGGCATTGCCCTGGGATCCCGAGGGATTCGATGACGAGCCGTTGCGAGGGAGGTAAGGGTCATAAGGTTCAGACCTAGAGAGTCGTCAGAAAAGGTATGACCATGAATGTGAGGAGACACGAACATGATGACTCTGCGATTGAAGGGGTGAGTGAATGAGTAAGGAAGTGGTCTAGTATGTTTTTTTACTTACCGTACGAAGCGAGATGAAGGGGCTTATAATAACGGCTGGTGGTTGACTGCGCTGGCGAGTCGGTGCTGAGGCAGTGAGGCAGTGAGCACACAGGCAACCAGTCACATGTACCCCTGTGACGTGTCACATCGCTAATAGTAGCAGCCTCTACTACACAGCTCAGGCTAGTACTACTCCCAGTACTACAGTAAATTTCACCAGGTCAGACTGAAGCACACGTATCAAACTAACTGGATACCCCCAGATCACCGCTAGTATGCCCTAAATGACGTTGAAACTTGACCCTCATCCCCATCTCTAATCTCTAATCACCAAGTGAATCAGACGCCCATCGTCATCAATCCAGATCCAGTACATATTGGATGTTTCCAGCCTTGACTCAATTTGTGGACGTCTTTGAAGGTGACATGGTTAATTGACTACATCTCCCTATTTGTTCCTGGAGTGGGATCCGGACAACTTCATGCGAGAGCCCAATTTCTCCAGTCGCACGACCGTTCTGCACAGCTGATGCCGATGTACTAACACCATTCCCATGTCAGATCTATGAAATCGTCGCTGGACATTGAACCTCCACTTTTCACATGTGAAGTCGGCTTACCAGCCACTGGTACTCAGATCCCAACCCCGCGATACTCATGGGCTCGCTGAAGCCCCAGACTGTCGTGTCTGACCCGCGTCGATCTCTTCACATGTTACAGGGTTCAAGTCACCCGTGCTGCATCAACAGGGTGTGGGAATGGATGGGTAGGGTCTTTGTTTTCTTTGGGATTCGGCGATGACTCTGATGATACACCGTGGCAGCCATCGCTCTTGGACCCAAGCATGACCGCTGGGAAATCGGTGACACATTCGAATTTGCAGGGCTGACGCCGCAAGGAAATTTTACCTTGTATGGAATGACCATTTAATTGTGAGGGAAGTCCGCTGACAGGACCTTGATACTACCACTCAATGCTTGAATAACGGTGTGATCTTGCGTTTCGATTAGGAGAAATTAGCCTTTCCCGGCACAGCACAATCAACACCTCGCTCGGCGACGCAAAGTTCCTTTTCACTTCATACTTGACCTCTGTTGTACGTGAAACGATCAACTAGTGTTGCGATTTACCTATCTACACAACTGCTATTCTGTCAAAGTCTCATCGGGGTCACATCCTGCGAAAAAATACAGGCCCCATCAGTCAGCGGCACCTCCTCGACCAAGTTTATTTCCACAAGATTACGCGAGAAAAGAGGGCCTTCAGTAAGTAAGTAATGCCAGCTTACGTGAAGAAACAGAGTTGCGCTTACACCAAGTCTTTACTAGAACTCTTGCCTGTTGCACACGCAACATTCACAGCCTGTCAAACGCGCGCTGGGGCTCGCGTGAATTTTTCTTTTTCATAGTTTCGTTCCTACGATTTGGCTGCAGGTTTTTTTGGGGGAAGTACAGAGGAGTATCGCATATGTTCATGTTCGAGGCGATGATAGGTACGGGTTTGGTGCACTCTGGAGCGTGTCTGACCTTTTACGTGACGATTGACGTCTCATCTTCTAGTTCGTCTTGATATTGCCATCAGGGCCTTCCGTGGAAACATCGCTTTCCACCCTTTAGGTCCCGCAGAATACCGTCATGTCATCACGCTCGCCCAGTTCCCTACCGTGCCGCGCCATCCAGTTAAGATTGTCTCCCAGGAGAGTCCAGGAAGCTTCGTGTGATATAAAATCGACGAGGTGAATTTTCTTATTTTCCGCCTTGGGGACCATGACCACATCATCCTCGGATTCCGTATCGAACTCGAACGTATTCCAGAACTCGGTCTACATCGGGATCAACATACAAAACATTCTGTATGGTGAGTCTTGCGACGACACGTATCATCGTATCATCAAACGATGCATACTTACCTGTTCGCTCATGCAGGCATCGAGTTGCTCCTTTACTTTAAGACCATACGTATTTTGCTGACCAGCGGAGGAGCGCGTAAGAAATCCTATGCGTTTTACGCGTTCTTCAGCAGCACGATGGTGCTCTTGGTCACGGTCTGGGTGGCCACCCAAGCGATATTCGGCGAAAAAATGTGGTTGATCGACCCTAACTTTCCAGGGGGTCCTGACGCGTACTGGAAGACAAACATTTCGGATTGGTATATGGACTGGGGGACGACGGCGATCATCACACTTCAGCTCATGACGGACGCCCTCATGGTAAGATATACACCATGATGTCAGGATGCATGCTCACTCAGTGGTTGGTTCCAGATCTACCGCTGTCGGATTATATGGAATAGTTATCGGGTCGTCATCATACCCATCATTCTGTGGCTGGTTACCCTCGGTAAGTAATCACCCCCAACCACTCCCTTCAAATGGTTGCTTCATCCCATGTCCATTTAGCCTTGGGATTCTTGGTCGACTGGACTACCAGTTTACCAGGGGGCAACTTTTTCGCTGGAGTTGCTTCCCAACTCGGTTTCGCATATTACACTATCTCGGTGTTCCTGAACACAACCTTGACATGCATGATATGTTACCGCATAGTGCGCCACGGCAGGGCGGTCCAAGAAAATCTCGGGCACGAATACGCGTCTTTGTATTTCGCCGTCTTGACGATTGTCATCGAGTCTGTGATTCCATACACACTCTCTGGCATTGCCTTTTTAGTGTCGTTGGGGATGGGGAGTCCGACGTCGGTAGCGTTCGTCTGTGTCTATATCTTGACGATGGTGCGTGGCCTCGCCATGTTTGCTGATGGTGCTGGCTAAGCTTAGCGCGACATATCGTAGTGCATATCACCACAGATGCTGATCCTCCGAGTGATCGTGGGGAGAGCATGGGACAAGGATACGTTCAGCTTATCGGGCTCGACGGTCAAATTCACTACTGGGGGCACATTGCGGTCACCAGGATTCGACAGCAGCGGGCCCCGAGTGCATCTGCAGACACTGTCGACCGCGTATATTCCGGACGGCAAGGTGTGAATGCCACGATGTGTGTGTAGTAGGAGATGTCCGGCGTACAAATCGATCACGATCCGTGGTCAAGGCTCGCTCGCTCAATGGCCAGGAGCCAGCCTTTCAGTCCTCTGAAACCACAGGGGAGCAAGATTGCAATCCGTTAGCTGCATCCATGATATGTAAAAGTAGGTATTATCTGTACAGGTAAAGAACGATTATTCGCGCGACCACAACGCCACAGCCGATTGCAGAGAGAATTGTGGTTGTTAGAATTGTAGGCCGCCGAGTGAAGGTCTGAGCCACGCAACCGCTCATTTAGAGGAACGCAGTCGACTGAGAAGGGGCTCGAAGGCAGGTATGGAAAGGCAGATACATATCAAGGCGAAGACAAGTCAAAAAGATTTGAGGCCTTCCTTTTGGTTGGACAGCCCTATCACTGGAGCGAAAGTACCGGCGTTAAAGATGTAGTACGACGTGCCTTGGTTGGGTTGCTCGTTGAAAATCCATTGGACCGGCTTGCAGGTCACGCAATCGGTAAAGCTGGAGTGGGAGCTTGGTCAGTGCGACAAGGCGTTAAAAATGACGTTAGGTTTGCGATCGTGAAGGACCTACACCTTTTCACTAGCCGATCACTGAGTACTGAGTACTGAACACTGGTAGCCGACGGTCCCGGTTCTCACGCACTGACTCCTGCTGCAGGTCGTTGAGAAGAGAGGAATGTCCCCGTTCGATACCTCAGTTTGCCTGTTGAAGAACTTTGGGTTCTAACCGCGTTTCTGAGCGACTCTATAATACTTGAGTCCATTGAAGCAGCGGGAAGCCAGCAAACGTTCATTTGGCCTAAAGCTGACTAAGATGCTACGCTGATCGAGTCGGAGAGACTGCAATCATCCAAACACCTCCTAAATTCCAATGCACCATACTCAAGGATTCCAAGGTTGCACAAGATGTCCTGTAACTATCACATATCGCAAGAATTACTGCCGCAATACCCATAACAAGTGTTATTTGTTGGTGACCGCCTTTCATGTCTCCAAAACATCAATTTCCATGCTCTGATCGAAATGTTCATGTCGATTTCATTCCAGACATTTCCAAATTCGCAATCTTGTCCGGCCGCCGTGCGCTGATCGTACAAGGGATTGGGAGTGCCCGTCTATCCAGACAAAGTGAGCGAATACTTCTTCATACGACCGAATAACAATACCGGTTCCGGACGATCGCTTTCTCGTCGAGTTCAGGCACGGGTTCAAATTCGCTCCCTGCGTCATCTACAGGTTTGCCTACATCAAAGCAGACCAAAATGTGCGAAATCATGATGAAAAGTGCCGAGTGTCCAACATGACGTCCGGGGCATGTGCTTCGGGGCGGAATGAGCACTACAAACAGATCAGAATCGAGAGGCTGCGTACCGTCTTCCCCACCCATACACGGTGGACTCGATGACTTTCCGTGCTGTGACACTGCCTTCCGTTGTGGCTAAGAACCTGGAAGGATCAAAATATTCCGGGTTTTGGAACGCAACGGGATCCCTCAAGATCGCCCTGATTAAGTCAGACGGTGTCGAATGCGATACCTAAGGCACCACATACCACATGTTTCCGAACACTGTCGATCCTTTTGGAATCCGGTAACCGAGATATTCATCCTCCTCGATAACCATGTGAAGAAGGCCTATGTGTTTGTGGGCGACTCAAAACGGAAAACAGGAAAATGAGATATCATACCGAGCGGGGTAACTACATTCCATCGGAGAACCTCAAGAACGATGGCATCGATGAATGGTAATGATGGGCGATCATCAAAGGTTGGCAGCCGGTCCTGGCCAAGCACGGTATCCAGCTCACTTTGGGCTTGGCGTTGCACGTCGGGGTACAAGACCATGGCACCGAAGAACGTGTACAGAAAGAAACCGTCTTTACCGATAATTTTGGCACGGGTATCAAGAGGAAATGGCTTACCGTGTCCATGGCAGCGGCGTACATAACTGCAGCCGTGTCACGAATCAGTCCCGCTTGGTGTGAATGTTCCGGGTCTTCATCCGGTGGTAGTTGATTCAAAAGCGTGGATAAAAATGATGGGCAAGCTGTTCCCGCGGCCTGAAACGCCAAGCACCGAGGGAGTTATACGCAGTATGGCAAATAAAGGGGACATACCATTTCATCGCGGACCATTTTAAATGGTATGTGACGACATTGCTGCATTATCGCCTTGGCCTCTGTGGCGTCCTTCTTGAACTGACCACCTGGCAACCAGCTAGGATAATATTTCACTGAAGAATGGTTTGCATGAAGTCGTTTACGATGGCGAAGGCTGCTCACGCCATGGGAAGAAATCAACCAAGTAGGGGCCATTTCGAGGAGATTCTAATGCATCCTGAACAAGCCTCAAAAGAGTATCGTCAGTGCGAGTGACCTCATAACCATAGCATATCCGTAATATAGTGGAAGCGACGTTCCTGAAGAAACAAAGATGAATTCAGAAAATGCTGCAAGAAGAAAGTGGCTTACAGGCGAATAAGCGCGGCCCAATCATTCGGATTGGCAAAGAGGTTGCGAAGCAAAGTCCGGGAACTGTCCAATGGAACATTTTGCCAATCCCTGAGCTGCGCAAGGAAGTAGCGCTGGGCCAGGGACCGTCCCTCCCTGTGCGGTTCCCCTGAGGCAGTAACGAGAATCTAGTCATTGCCCACACTGGAATAAGGTGGTCGTTGCAGCTATTTGGGATGCATTTCAATGCTCACAGTTCAACGGACATGGGCATTCGTGGTCGATTGGAGTATATGGCCGCACGTTTGTCCATGAGATCGGATGTAGCCTGGGCTGAGTTTAGAATGGTAGCATGGGTCCCAAGCACTTGCAAATGCATGATGCTGCCTACGGGCGGCACATTTAAAATAGAAGATGGTTGCTAGAGTACTTCATCGCGTACCATAGTCTTCAAACCACTTCACATAGGTCTTAGCCCTCTCCGTACCCTCCAGCATGAGAGCCGAAAGATTGCCAACCAAGAAGCGACCTTTAGGCTCTGGAGGGAGGCTCTTGTAACGTTTCCGCGGGAAGAAGTAGCAGAGAACGAGAAGGGTTGAAAACGTCACGAGCAAGTACGTCGTTGAGGGCATTCGCCAGGTGCAAGTGGGGTGTGCTTAGATATCCGAGTTCGTACTTATCTCAAGAAATTAACATGCTGTGCTAGGCAAGCAGGCCGCAGCGGCGCCCCGACTCGTGATTGGTATTCCGTACGGCCTGAATTATTGTCAATGGCTGCGGAAACGAGTTTTTAGTCGTACTGTAACTGCATTATCTTAGTAACACGACCGTAGGTCTGGTAAATTTGGTTGCCACAAAGAGGGTGAACGGGTTCTCACGAAAACTTGAACGTGTCGTCGAAATTAATCAAGGGACTGCCGCTCTCGACAGATGCCGCCGACCGTGACACAACCCGACTGAAGTCATAGGTCATTGCGACGTTCGTTGAGGCAGTTTGGCACCCTTTATTGGAGGTGTTTCATTTTAATTCAATCTGCTTGGATGTTAATCAATGACCGACTACCGCGTATTCAAAATACCTGGTAATTTTGAATGATCAGGATAGACTCGGTGTACT
>JBBPLM010000185.1:0-11081 GCA_038089795.1 Pulchroboletus neoregius | reverse complement strand
TGACGCCGAAGGCATCTTGGGAGCAGGCAACTCGGCAGGCTTTCCAAACGTATTCGTTGTTGCCCCTATAGGACTCGACTCCAGAGGCTTGGACGAATCACTTGCGGCCCAAACTGGCTTCACTGAAGCATTTTTCGACGCTGCCATGCCAAATGCACTTTGGGTATCGGATGCAAACGCACTGAATGCTCCACTTGTGTTAGTGCCGATGGAAGGCGCCGCTGGCGGAGCAGCGCTGGAAACGGCTCCAAAGGATGATTTTCCGAATGCCAAAGCCCCAGTCTGGAACTGACCAAAAGCTGACTGCCCGAAAGTGGATGTGGGTGCGACCTGGCCGAACGGTGGCTGACCGGTGCTAAAGGAGGGCGGAGTACCAAACGACGATGTCGAGGGAGTACTTTCGAGTTTGGATTGGAACCCATTTGCGCCGAATGTCGCGGTGGGTTGCTGCGTGAAGGTAGAGGGCTTTGCAAACGGACTTTTCTGATCGAAACTAGCGAACGCTCCGAAACCAGTACCCGGTTTAATCAGACCACCGTCAGTTGACTGTGGGCCCGAAGACACAGGGTCGCTAGGTTTACCGAAAATGGACGGTTTTGAATCAGAGTCTTGAGAAATTTCCACACCAAGGCCGAGACCACCGAAGGATGGGGCGTCATCTGAAGCCATACTTTCTTCAGGGACAGATGTCGAGGGTGGTAGCGTCGATGTCGTTGTTTGTGGTGGACCCCCGAAACCGAATGTGGTTTGACCGAATTTAGCCGGCCCTGCAGAGCTGAAGGCCCCAAATCCACCACTGGATGCAGCGGGGCCAAAAGCGGGTGTAGAGGGTTGTCCAAAGATTGATGGAGTAGTGGTCGACCCAAAGGCTGGCATAGTCGCACCCTGTCCGAGCGAGGGTGGCTTTCCGAACATGGGAGTGGGCTGCTGGCTGAATCCAGACTGCGTCTGGCCAAAGGTAGGAGGTTGACCGAACACAGAGCCTGAAGCCCCAAACGCAGAGGTCTGAGTACCAAATGGGGATGGCTGACCGAACACAGTAGATGGGGATTTGGTTGCAGAGGTCTCCATTGGCGCAGATGTAGTCGGTGAAATGGTAGGGGTCATCTGCATATCCGAAGACAACTCACGCACCATGCTAGATGGCACATTGGGCGCAGAAACCGACGTGTTCTCCGCCGTAACCATCCCAGGATAGATTGCCCCAGTCACATTGAGTACGTGCCACCCAAGTATTGTCCCATCTGATGCATAAACATACACGATCGGGTGAGCAGGGAGCTCGAGCGCTTCTCCCGAGGCTGTAGAGTGGTGATAGGATTCAGTACTCGTCAGGTCTACATCCATTCCGAGTAGGATGGTGTCGTTTTGGTCCTTGTCTAATGGCAAGCTGGGTGTGGACGTCTCCTCCAACGAAAGGTTATGCCAACTTTCCCCGGAATCGCTGGCCATACTCCCAATCAAACCGATGTCCGACGACGTGCTGTCTCCGATAAAGAGTAACACCTTTGATGGATCCCAACCCCGGAGACAAACTAGAAATTCACCGGGTGGGCGGAGCCCCGGGAAAGGCAGGTATGGGTTGTTAAATCTGATATCTTGCGCAGAATTACTCTTGGAATCCAAGGAGGCATGAAAATGAATCTGTTCCACGTCCGGAGTCAGTTGCCCTGGTGGAGCGTATATTGTGTGGAACGACGTAGTCGACAGCCAATGCACGGATATAACACTCATGTTATTCGCTGAGGGGGGATGGGGTATGCTAGATTTCGGAGTAGCTGTAGCAGTTGGACTGAAAGTGATGATATCACCACTTTGGAGGCCAAGCGCCAGCTGCTTGCCTTTCGGAGACCAAGATACTGTGAGTGGTTTAGTGTGAATCAAAGCTGAGAGAATACCACACTCACTTGAAGTTGGTGTTGTGCTGGGTGATTTGCCAGCCATCCAACCGCCGGACGAAATGAGTTTCTGCACGTCAAGCAACTCCACTGTCAAGGAACCTGGGCTATTTGTGCAATCCCTCAGAACAGCTATCAGCTCAGGAATATCCCCTGGGTTTGGTTGAATGGATAGAAGAGCAGGGGAGGATGATGTTGTGAACACATGGATGGGTTGCACGGGACCTTCACCGTTGGAGAACAAATGGTCGGAAGCATATACATGGATGGAGCCGTCCACGAATCCCAGTAGTACTCTGGTGTCGTTACACGCAAATGTCAGGATATGTGGGGGTGCTCCGCTGATTGGAACGCGTCTCTGAGGTCTGAATGGCTGCTCGTCCTCGGCTGAAGCTGCTGCGAGCACAGAGCGCAGATCCGCGAGTGGAGAGAGAATCAAAGCTAGACGCAAAAGAACTACTGGTCAACCGAAGAGTACATTGAATGCATCTCCCCCGTACCTGACGCGCCACTAGCATCTCGAGTGACTGCAGCAAACCATCCTTTTGAATTCACAATTGCAAACAAGCTAGCCTTGCCAGGAAATGAGGCTAAATCAAGTGGCTCGGGTGATAATCTTAGACGAGCACGCTTGTTTACGAGACGGAGTGCAAGAAACTGGAAAGATTGAAATCAGAGAATGAAATGGGTGGTAAAGTGTTCCATAAACATACGTCTGCATCCTTCTCCGGGGCTTGGCTGGAGCTTGTCAGAACCTGCGGAGTGATCGCTGGCTGGAGCTGGCTAACGTTTGCCATACGCTATGCTTGTGAGAGATCGTTGAAAAAGCGCGCCTGAGCGAGACCTCCTCAAGAGTCGATGGCAAGCCACGTGTCACGTGCTTCGACAACAGTCATCATATTAAGTTAAGTGAATAAGTAGTTTTGCTAAGTGCTTGGTATAAAATTAATCATTAAATTCAAGCTCATCTCTCTCTTAACGTTGATTTGAACTATCGGTGAGTTGTTGATCGGATCATGTAGCTCCAAGTAGCACGTCCTCTTTGGTTGCGTGATGACGACTCGACCTTGACTACGATCGCACATAAATTCCTGAATGTTCAGCAGGCCTGAGTCTACGTTCCGTGAAGGAGGGACTGTGCCGAAAGAGAGGTGAAGACTGCAAAGGTATGGTACATTTTTTTAAGTCTGTAGCCTAGAGGCGACTATTATTGATCGTTCCCGCGAACGTGAACGTGAACTTGGGTTGAGAAATGACTGTCCCCCAAGTAGTTCTCCCACACGAAACAGGACGTATGAGACGGGTTCTCGTAGACCAGAACCAGCTGTGTAAAGTCGCACCTGTAACATTTTCGGTCACTTCATTACGTCGAGAGTTCTCCGACAGGTTCGCTCACTATGCTGGTTTCAGTTCGTTGTTCCCCTCCGCATCCACAAATTCACCGAAATTGACAGTGCTTACAGGTACCTAGTCCATATATGACAGGATTTCCGCCTTACTGCCCTGATGCGTGCGGGCTATGTCGGTCAATTACTCACCCGAGATACATTCCGGTGCATTCCGGTGTGTGTGCGACTGAGCGCACCCACGGGGAAAGCCAACACGTTCATGGCGTTCCTCATGGTAGATAGCGACAAGACTGGAAAGGGAAGCTGACGTGCTCACGATACGAGTGGAGCCCTGCACTATCACTGCCCCTCGGGTAGTAAGCCAGTACACGGTTTCTGTGTCATTCGTCCTCGGCGGCGCCGCGAAATTCGCACGGGTGAGATTGATAAGTCGAGATCGAGGACTGGAGAGTCCACTAGCACTTACTCTCTACCTTCAACGATGACCGGCGCTTCGAGTAAATTCCCTATCGATCTCAAGAAATACAAAAAGCTAGTAGCGCCATCCTCCACTTATCCGGATCAATTGACCACGATCTATTTCCAGATTGATCCTCGACCCCTCACAGCCCCAACTCACTGCGGAGCAAAAGACCATTCTCCAGGACAACATCAAGCTCCTTCGTGATGCTATCGTCTTGTTTACCACCACTGGTGCTGCACGTGGTGTCAGCGGACACACAGGTTGACCGTCTCACTTGTGCAAAGGTCTGCCTACTCAACCCATACATACAGGTGGTGCCTATGACACTGTCCCAGAAGTTTGCATAGCACTCAGCTTGTTCGAGCATTCGGACAGATACATCCCAATTCTCTTTGACGAGGCTGGTACGCCTGTCCGTGCCGTGTCTACCCCTAATCGTCTCATGCCTTAACCAACAGGCCACCGTGTCGCGACCCAATATCTCCTCTCTGCTCTGGAAGGCCACATCACCCCGGAACATCTTCTGCACTACCGCGAAGCATACTCAAAGCTCCCAGGTCACCCTGAACTTGGCCTGACACCCGGTGTCAAGTTCTCTTCTGGTCGTCTCGGTCACATGTGGCCGCATGTCAACGGTGTCGCCCTCGCCCACCGAGACAAAGTCGTCTTCTGTCTTGGTTCGGATGGTTCTCAGCAGGAGGGTAACGACGCAGAGGCTGCTCGTCTCGCTGTTGCCCAGGGCTTGAACATCAAGCTCTTGATTGATGATAATGACGTCACTATTGCTGGCCACCCCTCCGACTACCTCAAGGGATACGACTTACAAAAGACCCTTGAGGGACATGGTCTCAAGGTCGTCACTGTCCAGGGTGAGGACATCGATGCACTTTGGGGTGCGATCGCATCCGTCATCAATTATGATGGCCCCGCTGCTGGTATGTACGGATATCAAGTACCTGTGTCCGATCACCTTATATTCCCACAGTAATCGCTAAGCGCTTCATGGCTCCCGGTGTCGCAGACATCGAAGGAAGCACGCATGGACACGACGTTATCCCAGTCAAGGCTGCCACCAAATATCTCGTTTCACGTGGACACTCCGAGTCTGTCATTTCAGATATCTTGGGCAACATCAAACCCTCTGCTGTCCTTTACTCCTACATCGGGTCCACCAAGGAGACAGGCGCTAACCGTGCCATATTCGGCGATGCGGTCAATTTGGTCCTTGACAAGCTTTCGAAAGAGGAAGCCGCCAAGAAGGTCATGGTCATTGATAGTGGGTGATAGTTACGACATTATGAAACTTCTGGCTTATCTCCCGATCAGGCGACTTGGAGGGATCGACCGGTCTCAAGGTGATTCACCAGAAGCATCCAGAAGTCTTCATTCCATCCGGTATCATGGAGCGGGGTAACTTTGCTGCAGCCGCTGGCTTTGGTTTCGACGCTGACAAGTTCGGCGTTTTCTCCACCTTCTCTGCGTTCCTTGAGATGGTTATTTCTGAGATCACCATGGCACGATTGAACAACTGCAATGTCCTCTCCCATTTCTCGCATTCGGGAGGTGAGTATATGCGGTCATCTGCGGAGGGGTGGTCATCGTCTGAGTTCCCTTTCCAATTTAGTTGACGAAATGGCGGACAATACGTGCCACTTTGGTGTCAACTCATTCTTTGCTGACAATGGTCTTTCGGATGTCCATTCTTGGTTATATTTCCCAGCCGACCCGTTGCAAATGATTGCCGTCGTACAGCGTGTCTTCTTCGAACGGGGCCTACGCTTTATCTTTTCGACGCGTTCAAAAGTTCCTTACATACTCAAGGAGGACGGCAAGACCAGGTTCTTTGATGGTGACTACAAATTTGTGCCTGGCAAGGATGAGACGATCGTGGAAGGCACCGCGGGGTATGTCGTGTCATTTGGGGAGATGCTGTACCGCTCTTGGGATGCTGTGCTGCGATGCCGCCAGCAAGGCTTGAACGTTGGCTTGATCAACAAGCCCACGCTCAACATTGTTGACGAAGAGGTGAGAAGTTTGTTTGGCTCAAGGATGATGTTTTGAACATTCTCGCCGGTAGACCATCCAAAAGATTGGCTCGAGCCCCTTTGTCCTCGTCGTCGAGTCGTTGAACCAGAAGACTGGTGTACGTCCATCAGCCGGCCGGATGACATATACTGATCACCTTGCCACAGCTTGGATCCAAGTTTGGCACGTGGCTACTTGAGCGCCGGCTCACTCCCCGGTATGGCTACATGGGTACCGTTAAGGAGGGCTGCGGTGGTCTCGGCGAGCAGATTCCTCACCAGGGTCTTGACCCCCAATGTAAGACTGATCCATTGTTTGTTCCCTCGAGTTGATCCATCTTTTATCGTAGCCATCATCATCAGGATCAAACAGTTGTCATAGTAAGCCTGTTCACCTTGATGGTGTTACAAGACTGTGAAGGGAGTGCGATGAGGACGGAGATATGCATAGATGATACAAAAAAAAACGTACTAACAAACATTCAAAGCAAGTGTACGACCTTTACGCATATAAAGTCTGAATATTGTCGGCGACCAGAGGCGGCTAGTTAAGACGAGCTATTGGAGACGGTACGGATCTCATCGCACTACAGAAGACATTGACGTGCCTGCGAAATGCCCCCTGGTTAGCGCCAACACGTGATGTGAACGACAGTCCGCTACAGCAACGCGACTTTTCATCATCGCAGACCGACGTGTTTGATTCAAGGAACAATCAACCTTGGCGATTTGACAGTTGTCACATCCGGCTTCAACACACAGCCCTTGCCACCTGTGAGATCATATCAATATTTACTTCTACCCTACTTGCTTGCTTAAAGGTCCCGAAATTGACGCTTCAGGTGTTCTTTTTTTTTGGACAGGTGATGAAATTGTGTAACGACTGACCAATCTAGTCCTACCAAACACTTAAGGCGGTAACACGCGGGGTGTATACCGGTCCGCTTCAGGTGTTCTAGAAAACGTTCTCCACTAAACCATATTTGCATCAGCGCCACCGAGGATGACTCCGCTGAGTGCTAACGGCTGAAAGTTGTACGCATTCAGTGGGTACCTTGGCCCGGCCTCCGAATATCTTGGCAAGTAAGCCAACCTGTAGGCTGTGTTCCACCTTTCGGCACTGTTTTTGAACTGATGGTGCTGTTCAGCTGACCTTCGTCGTTTTAGTTTCATGCCCATGATTCGTCCGCAAGTACCGGTCAAAATTCACTGGGCTTGTATTACCATGAGATGATGCCAGTTTGGGGTTGCAGAGTCGATCCGACGGTAGATGTGGTCACACCACAAAAAGAACACAATCTGAATTATACGATCCGCCACAATGCAAGTGTTACCTGTACATTTCATGACCAAGAAGTTCCACAAAGCAGTGCTGCGCTGTAATCATCTGCGGACAGGGTTTTACTGGATCCCGTCGTTTGCTCTATGTGAACAGCCTCATGTGATAGGTGCTGAACATTCCGCTTCTGCCTGCGCACAGGGATCCGCCCGGATCAAATGTCAATCAATATTCTCACGGAGGACATTGATAAACAGACGAAATACGGATAGGAATGTGTTTAGTCCCACCCCTCTCAGTTCTAAAATCGGTATGAGACCATCACTGTTTACTCGCACCTTATTGCATTGTTTCGCTTCCTCCTTCCGTCGTCTACGACGTGCCCCGCAAATTAACCTGGGCCATGAAGCCCCCCTCTCTCTCGAACTCGCAAGAGAGCTCGAAGACTTGCGGAAATTTTCGTTGAGCTTGGTATGTGTTCTCCTTGCAGGGGTCGCCGCTAACACTGAGACATATTGAATATCTTCTGTCGATTGGACAGCTCATGATGTTTCTTGCGTTAGTTTGTCGCTTGTATTCCGTGTCGACGCATCTCTGACAACGATGTAGCATCCACTTGATTGCAGGATCCAAAGTACTAGGGCCCTTGACACTCGCACTTCTTATTTATACCATCAGCCTCCATCTTGCTATTAGCGCTCGTTTCCTTCGGGTGATTTATTTTTCCTTCTCGATCTGTTTACGCCTTTCTTTCTGTTATTCATTGTCTAATCCCTCACCTCCTTCAGGATTGCCCCACACTGTCTAGATTTCTCCACACTGTCCCATTCCTCGGCATATCCTCCATGGCCGTTGTCGAGCTCATCATCAACACAAAATCACCTGCTCTTGCAGTGGGTGGCCTTTTGTTGGGCGCCTTGCCGTCGCTCATAATAGCCGTTTATCACATAAGATGGCACGCTGAAATGGCCTCGATGCGCTTGGTTGTGGTCACACTTCCCATGCTAGCTTCTGCTGAGACGACAGCCGTGTCGAACTCAAGGAATTAAATCAAATCGGCAATGCCTCACAGAGACGACATCGACACCAAACACTTGAGACGAGACGTTGTTGACGGATGGCACGGTTATGCTCCTGTATACTGGTGAAAGGCCAGCGTGAGGCGGAAACACTCAGAACAGAACGCGATGAACGTATGTATTCAGAGAGGGGGGAAAGGTCCGGGGGGTCCGTACAGGATGTCGATGACTACTATTTATGTGGTCGGGTAGCAGTAGTAGGAATGCTAGTGATGTAGCACAGATACGATGACGCAATGACGGCGTTGTAAAATACTGGATTCATTCTGTGATTTTTTTTGTTTTGCGGGAAGTAATGAGACCGATTTTGGTTAGACATGCGGCAGCTTGTAGACTACTCCCTGATCGAATCACATGCCCTCCTCAATCATATCTCTCACCCTTTCTGCCAGTGGGTGAACGGATACTCACGCAAAATGAAAAGGTCCGGAAAGATGCACAATTTTGCAAGCCCCGCGCCCTTAGATCGGTCACATCTTCGAAAGTATCCCCGGGCAGGTTCAACGCCGTTCGCAGGGGCTGGGAGAAGGCTTGAAAGGGTACACGACAGTGTTACAGTGCACCTTTTCTTTTGCTACGTCGACTTTTGCTTCAGTTGAGTAGTATTTTTCTTAAAAAATGTAAGTTTGTATCTAATACACACAATGTATGTATTGAACGGCATATGAGAAAAATCTCGGCAAGATCCCGGGTATCTGGCGTGATCGAGGGCAAACACGGTCAATAGACAATGTCATGATAGTTCAGCAGGGCGATGATAAGGACCATAGAAGCGGGGAAGTTAAATTTGAACACGAAATTTGAAGCGAGGATAGCGAAACTGACAATAATTTGGATGTCACAGCACAAGCATAAACGGAGTAGTTGCACATACGCTGGAAGATGATACGCGAGCCCCGCATGGCATGAAAAATGGTGGACAACCCACGCTTGGTCAAGACAATGTCAGCGGCACTACAAGCAGCGTCAGTGGCACCCTCGACGGCAGTGCCGGTTTTACACGGGAAAGAGCGGGAGCATCGTTGGTCACTTGTGCGCGGCACCGCCACCAATCATCGCACATAAGTGACCGAGACCTTGGAGGCGCTTGAAAATTTCATACGTATATTATGTTCGGAAAATGCCGGCGAAACCATCTGCATCCAAGATCATGTCGAGGGTCAAGTGCTTGCCGCCAGGAGGGGGACCGTCCTTCAAGACCTTGGCTGGGTACATATGGTCACCCAAACCAACATGACGACCAGTTTCCTTTCCAATAGCTTGTTGATTACAATTTACTGGTGACCCGATTCGGTGTAATGGTCCCCGGACACTTGAGATGGGCCGCTGGACTTGGAATACTAATGTAACTGCGGTGAAATCAATATCCTGTGCACTGAGTGGAGCTGCCTCGAACTCGGGAGGCTCGGGGTGTTCAGATCTCGCTAGTATTTGCGGATCTGGTAAGGTCCCGGTATATGACGACTGTCATATAAAGTGGCCACAGGTGTGATTTACTAGCTCCAACTGAATTCAGTTGCATATCCAAGAACTTGAAGCGCCATTCACTCTCATCTGATACCATGTCGTTCTGTATCATCTGCTTCCTGTGCAGGTTCTATAGCTCCCGGCAGGTGAATCCTGCGCAGCAGTACCCTTTCTCTTCCTCGGACCTCACAGTGGAACTAGAGGACTCACGCAAATTTTTATTGAATTCGGTATGCTCTTGCACACATCGGCGCCACCTCTGACTGATATATATGTGTCTCAAACAGCTTACGGCGCTCCTCGCGTGAGTCTTTGAGTACCACTAGTGACTCGAAACTGAACAACTGCTGCTGACTCAGCATCATTGTGGTCTCCGAATCGAGAGCATTACAACCGGTGATACTCACGCTCCTCATTTATACTATCAGTCTTCGTCTTGCTATCAACACTTGTTTCCTCCATGTAAGGACTCTCCTTTCCCCATAGATTGTGATCTAATTCTCTCTGTACTAGAACTATCCTACCCTGTCCAGATTCCTTCATGTTATACCCCTCCTCGTCATATCTTGCATGGCCAGTGTTGCACTCGTTTCTGACTTGCAGTCACCCAGCCTCGCAGTGGTTGCCATTTTTTTTGGTACCTTACCGCTGGTCACCATAGTCTTCCGCCATGGAAGTCAGTGTGGTGGAACCTCTGCGGCAGGATTGCCTATGCAGATGCAAGATGTGCCAACACCTCCTGTTACTGAGGCATCAGATCCATCAAGCTAACGGAATCTAATCCAAAATGATGTTATGGTGATCTATCGAAAGCAGGGGATGCACGTTCCAAGCAATGACCTACAACTAATGTGGGAAACAAAACCTACTAGTAGTTGACATTGGCACGCATGTAAAATGTGACTCAAAGACTAGTATCATTATTGGCTTGCTGCGCTCGTCAATGCACACTGTTTGATCTCCAGTGATTCGTGTCTTCCACCCAAACTGTCTGAACTGTTCATTCAGTGCCCCAATCTCCCTTCCAGTCCGGTCGAGCAAGCCGGCATTCAATCGAATGATAGAAAGCATCGGCATCAGTAAAATCACCACTTACTTTTCGTGTGCTTCTCACATGCTTTTCATTGCTTTCTGGTGCTTTCATGAACCCGCACGAAAAGCACTAAAAGCACTAAAAGTAGATCTCTATGCTTTAATCATACTTTGCAGCCCTTTTATCATACTTTTATTCCTTTTGCTGTCCTTTTTGTCAGGAATCTCGACCAATCACTCAAAGTGAGCTAATGGCAAGGTGAATGATAATTCCAAGAATGAAGACCGTAGACTGAACGGTCTGACTACTTATACTATAGTACATGTGGTACCCTCGTTGTATACACGAGGGTTGATATCATAGTGATGTCATGGTCTAGAATGTGATATAGGTGAAGAAAGAAATAGAGAATCCTTACATTATCCCCCTTTTATTGTCGAGACTCCGGCGAGACTAATTTGTAGGCGGAATTTCGAAGTAGGAGGAGTC